>ONZH01017498.1:0-271323 GCA_900303285.1 Rhinella marina
GCAAGCTTTAAACAGCAGACACCCGGCCTAATTTCCGCGACCAGCGGTAATGCCGATTGTGGACATTTAACCCCTCAGATGCCTGGGTCAAACGTGACCACGGCATCTGGAGGTGCAAAAACCTTGAAGCACACTTCTGCGGGTGTTTTGGCTCTCTCCCCCCGCATCTGGGAAGCTGGAATTTGTGTGTGCAGCAGCCTCTGTATTCCTCAGTGATATGAAGCTGCCACACATTAGTGCCTATGGAGCCACTGCCTGTATTTAGAAATATAAAAAATCTATAAAAATTCTAAACATCCCCCCTTTCCCCAAAATGAAAATAAAAATACATTAACAATAAAATATATACACATCATGGACATCGTCACAAGCAAAAACGCCCATACTATTAAAATATAAAAATATTTATCCCATACTTCAAAATGAAAAAAAAAGTCAAAATGGTGATTTGTCATTTTTGGTTGCTTCACCTCCTGCAAAAAATTAAATAAAAATTGATCAAATAGGCATACACAACTCAATATGGTATTAATGAAAAGTACAGATCGCCCTGCAAAAAATAAGCCCTCACAGAAATCCATACACATAAATACAAAAAAATTATAGGGGTCAGAATATGGTGAGGAAAAAAACATTTATTTTCAAGGTTTTTACTTTTTTTCAGTATAAAATGCAAGATAAACTATATACTGTACTTTTCGCCCCATAAAACGCATTTCTACCCCCCCCCCCCCCCTCCAAAAGTGGGGGCAAAATGTCTCTGCGTCTTATCGGGCGAATACTAATGATCACTCCCATTATGGAAGCGCTCATTAGTACCAGAGGACCGGGAAGCGGTGAAGGCTTTGTACTCACTTATCTGAGGTCTGATTGGGGGTCAGTCACATTGGGGTCTGAGCTGAGGTCTTATTAACATTGGGGGTCTGATTGGGGCTGTGAGCTGAGGTCTAATGAAAAATATTTTTTTCTTATTCTCCTACTCTAAACCTAGGTGCGTCTTATAGAGCGACAAATACGGTAAATGTAGCATGAAGATAACAGGTCATTTTTAGAGCATAGGGAAAGCTGTAAAAATAAACTTTTTTTTTTAAAATAAAAAAAATAAAACTGTTGTGGACTGATTTTTTTGTTTTTACCAATTTTGTCCCATTTGGAATTTTTTTTCCAGCTCCCTACTACATTGTATACAATATTAAATGGTGGAATTAGAAAGTGCAGCTTGTTCCGCAAAAAACAAGCCCCATGCGACTATGTGAATGGAAAAATAAAAAAAGTTATAACCCCAGAAAGGCAGGGAGTTAAAAAAGGAAAAACACAAAAAAAAACCCCTTTGGGGCAGGAAACTGGCATAATTAATGACTGAAAACCTTAGACCCCTTTCATGCGAGTGAGTTTTCCGCGCAGATGCGATGCATGAAAAGAACGCATAGCACACGCACTGAATCCTGACCAATTCATTTCAATGGGTCTGTGTACATGAGCGTTTTTTCACGAATCAGTTCTGCGTTGCGTGAGAATCGCAGCATGTTCTATATCAGGCATCAGCAAGCTCTGGCACTCCAGCTGTTGTGAAACTACAATTCCCAGCATGCTCCATTCATTTCTATGTGAGCTCTTAGAAGAACAGAGCAAGTAGGCATGCTGGGAGTTGTAGTTTCACAACAGCCTGTGTGCCGAAGGTTGCCTACCCCCGTTCTATATTGTACGTTTTTCACTCAGCCCTGGCCCCACAGAAGTGAATGGGGCTTCAGTGAAAAAGCATTGTATCCTGAAGCAAGTCCGGATGCAATGCGTATTTCACTGGTGGTTGCTAAAAGATGTTGTTTGTAAACCTCTATTTTTTTTTTCACGTGTGAAAAACTCATCAAAACACATTTTAGCTGCGCTGAAAAAAACTAAAAGACTCAACGCGATCGCAGACAAAACTGACTGAACTTGCTTGCAAAATGGTGCGAGTTTTCCTGAACGCATCCAGACCTAATCCGTGACACTCGTGTGAAAGAGGCCTAAGGCAGCTCAGAGCTGCAGCAGATTCCAGTCTTGGTCGCAGACTGGCGGAGGAGGACTAATGAAGTGACCGCACAGGCAGCGCAAGTGTCCCTTAAGGCCGCCACAGCACACACCGGTCTTAATCAATCAGGGTCACGGTCGCTACTTTATACGTGTCCTCGGTTTATCATCTGTTCCTGGCTTTAGCTTAAAAAAAAAAAAAAAGGTGCATAAAAAAACCTGACCGTGGAAACCCTGCCTAAAGGTACAGATACAGGTGGCTGGTCAAGGACAGATTCCTTTGAAGAGATGCTGTGGGTTTGCCAAACATTTCACCCTGTCTATTGACAGCCAGAAGATTTAAAGGGGGTTGTCCATGGGTAAAAAAGAAAAAAAAAAAAACATGGCCGCTTTCTTCCAAAAACCATGCCACACCTGTCCACAGGTTGTGTGTGGTATTGCAGCCCAATCCTATTCACTGCAAATGGGGCTGAGCTGCAGTGCCCCACACAGCCCAGTGTGTTTCTGGAAGAAAGCAGCAATGTCTGCAGCCTGTGGATGGGCTTTGTGAAGGTCTGATACCCTTTGGTTGCTACTGTATATGCTGCGGATTTTCCGCATGCAAACCGGCAGCCCACTTCAGAAGACAGTAATTTGTCTGAACGCGGCCCCACAACGCTTTCGTGTCCACGTGACCTATGTAGACTACCGCCAAGACTAGCCGGAACCTAACTGCGGAAGCCACGTCTTCAGCTCACAGTTACCATAGCAACTGGAAAACTATTTCCATTGGTTTACATTCTGGACCAATCACACGTTATAACTTCCTTTCCTTCCTTTCCCAGAGAAGCCGGAGAAGAACGTAACAGAAAAATAATAGGCGGAGTTTATCCTTTACTTCAGCCAATCAGAGAAGCCCCCTGGTCAGCCAGCGCACCAGTGGCTACAACTTCCGCCTGTAGCTTGGAGGCGACGTGCATTTTTCTGTCAGAGCAAGGAGACGCTGACCAATAGGAGAGCTCGGCGTGCGCTGTTCCGGTTTCTCAATGACGGTATCCAATGAGAATTGTGCAAGGGCAGGGCCTATGGTGCAGATTGACAGCTGTAGTAACCAATCCGTGTTTTGCTCCACGTCGGCAAGACTGAGGAAGATGGACGCGGTGCTGCAGGTGAGTGAGGCCGCGGAGTGTGGATGGGATGGTGTGTGACAGTATTGCAGAGGGGCAGACAGTGCCCACCGTCTCTAGTTGGCACGTCTCCTACGTGAACAGCTAGAAAACAGCAGGCATGGAATAAAAACAAGCCTATATAGATGACGTGACCAGAGGGGTTCATCCGGTGTGTGGCCCTGTCATGCCAGTGTGACCTGCTGTTGGCACATTGTAGTGTAGCCCCAGCTTGAAGAAAAATCAGGTGCCAAATGTTTGTGCTTCAAAGAATTTTCTACTTATCCCCACTGAAGAACTGAGACTAAAGGGGAACTCTAGCCAACCTCAGTGCCCCCCAGCTGAGATGTGAGAGGTTGCAGGGTTCTGGCTCAGGACCCATTCATTTCTCTAGGGTCAAGCACATATTAATGGTGGATTCATGTGGCCCCACAGAAGATTATAGAACATGTCCTGTTGTGGAAGAGAATGGCTTACTATTGATGGGAGTGAGAAAAATGCGGAATGCACATGGAAGGACAGAAATACTGGCATGGCTGTGTGCGTGACACATGAGGCACACTCGCTAACTTAGCAGGTGGTAAAATGAGACAAACAGTGGGACTGCCCCTTTATTGGACGAGGGCCCAACTCATTTTAGGCCCAAGACACCCTGAATAACCAGAGACTGGGGGTCATTTATCAAAGACTGATCTTTAACAGCCCCTGCACTGATGGAGGAAGTGCCTCATTTATGATGAGACGCGGTCCATGTTATAAATTAGGTGCACATCAGGCAGTCTGTGAAACCTATGCCAACTCCTGTTTGCAGATGTAAAACGTTAGTAAATTTGCCAGGGCCGAAGTTGCAAAAAGGGGTCTTGCAACTTTTTTTTATGCCAAAAACAGCAAGAGTCTTGGCAAATGACCCCCACTGTCCCTGAAAATGAGGTACTGTCCCTGCAAATTTGGGACTGTTGGCAATTGTGCCTTATGTAGTCCAAATTGTGTGATGTATGTAGTTTGGTTCTTAGTAACAGAGGATCACCGGTGACCACACATCCCCTCCATGTCACACACAGATACCAGTGTGGAGAGGGAAAAAACAAGCATCCTGTGGCACATTTGGCATCCATTTGCGCAATCTCCATCTGAGATCCGTTTTTTTATACTGGATAAAAAGTAATGCATCCAGGATTTTTTTTTCCCCGACTTAAAAAATGGGTCTGAAACGGAAATGGCTCAAACGGGTTCCAACTCAGAGTGATCAGGTCATCAATACGGAAAAACTGGACAACTCCCTTAAAGGGGTTGTCTCACTTTAGTAAGTTTAATTTATCATGTAGAGAACGTTAATACAAGCCACTTACTAATGTATTGTGATTGTTCATATTGCTTCCTTTGCTGGCTGGATTCATTTTTCCATCACATTATATATTGCTCGTTTCCATGGTTACAGACCACCCTGCAATCCATCAGTGGTAGCTGTGCTTGCACAGTGTAGGAAAAAGCTCTAGCTTATGTGCGCTCCCATAGTCCCGGACACCAGAGAGGCTGATTCTCTTTCCTATAGTGTGCAAGCATGACCTCCACTGATGGATTGCAGGGTGGTCGTAACCATGGAAACGAGCAATATATAATGTCATGGAAAAATGAATCCAGCCAGCAAAGGAAGCAAAATGGATAATAACAATACATTAGTAAGTGGCTTGTATTAACTTTCTGTACATGATAAATGCAACTTACTGAAGTGAGACAACCCCTTTAAAGGGGTTGTCCAACTCCCAATCCTAACAGCTGAAATGTTTTTAAGGCCCCATTCACTGTACGGCAGCGGCCTCAGGAAGCGCACGGCGTCATAGCAACCAATGACGCCGTGCGCTCCCATCCTCTGGGGCAGCACAGGCTGGGCTTTCACGGCCCGTATACGTCCGTGAAACACGGCCGTCTGAATGGGGTCTAAAGGAAAAATAGCCACTCGCCTGTTGCAGGCAGGTCTGTTCCAGCACTGAGGGTCCTTATCAGTCGCGTTCACTCCTTTGAGTTACGTCCCCGCTGAGGTCAGCGACTGGCTGCAGCGGTGCATCTGACCACAGACAGGAAGTCACAATTCTAGTCCACGTGACACCAGAAGTAGCCGGGATGGGACCCACTGCCCTGGAATGGACGACCCCTTTAAATTTGCCATGTAAGTTCAGCAGCAGATTAGCACCAGGATTAGTCCCATTGTAGTTCAGTGGAGCTAATCCGCGACATTTCTGTCTGAAACAAGAAGCGTGCTACTAATTTCCACTGTGGATTTTGTTTTTTTTTTCTTTTCCATTGCCGGAAATCAACACAGAAGTTTTCCCATGCATTGGACAGGGTTGTAGAGACCTCATTCACATGCATGGGATGCAGACTCTCGTAATATTTGATGTGAATCTGCATCAGAATAGTGACAGTGTGAATATGGCTTATGAACTGCTTATGATTGACGCCTCCTAGAGCCACTGAAATGCTGAACTGTATCATACCTGTGTGACAGGTCCTGGAAGGGCTGTAGTGAAGCTTCGTACTTGCAGAGATGGATTGCGAATACTGGAGCAGTTTTACTTGGGCCTTGTTCACATCTCCGTTTTCAGATCCCGCAGGCTGTTCCGGCACCTTCACCTCCGGATCCACATTGACCGCAGTGGGGTCTGGCGGTGATCCAGCCAATGTCTGGAATAAATGGCGGGTTTCAGCTGGGTAACAAAAAACGCTGCATGCAGCCAGCATTTGTGCCGAATCCGGTAGACAGATCTCCAAAACGGAGATGTGAACGAGGCCTACGATGCAGTTGAAGAGCTTGTTCAAGATTAGAAATATATGGCTGACTACTTCCAAAACAGCACCGCACCTCTCCATGGTGAGGGAGTGAACGGAGCGGAGCTGCACCTCCACACACAACCTGTGGTCAGACGTGGGGCGGTGTTTAGAAGAAAGCAGCCATGTTTTTGTAATTCTGGAAACCCCTGTAAGAACAAAAAATGTTTGTGTGTTTTACCAATCATAGTAGTTTTATTATCTCTCATTGACTCCTTGATGTTTTCTTGTTGTCTAGGCTGCTTTCACCGTCCGTAGAGGTCATTTATTAAGTCAAATAACAGTCTCAAGTCTCTTTATTTTTAACCACACCGTGTTAATTGGGAGAGAAGGGGGCATGTCGGGGGTTGGGACTGAAAGTGTAACTGTCATGTTTCCTTCAAAAAATCAGATTTAACATATGTTACTGCTGCTGCAGCATTGTGCATAAAGTAATCTTTAGTTTCTTCACATCTCACAGTTTTCCTTGAGTTTTTCCCTTAGTTACAGCTGTTTTAACCTCTACAATATCAGGATCTTCTCAAGATGGCTCCTCTGCCAGTTCTCTGAGACCAAAACAGCTTTCCCCACTTCACATACACACAGCCAATCAGATTGGATTACTGAGAGACACGCCCCCTCACTCTGAAGCCTTATGCAGTGTGAAGGACCGCCCCTCTGTCTCCTGTTTATACTAAAGGGAAGACAGAAAAGCCATAGCAACAGTCTTTTAAGGGACCAATGGAAAGGGACGGGGGACGTGAATGAAAGGTAATTACAAATATTTTGTAATGACAATGACTAACTTGGGTATACATGCCTAGCTCTAATAAACTAGCAAATTAAAAAAAATATGACCGTTACACTTGAAGCCCTGGATAATTTACTTATATTTATGGCTGCAAACAGGCATAAATATTGTCGTACCACTACTTCAGCCAGGCGCAAGGACTGCCTTAGATGTGAATAAGTTATCATGAGGCACACACTGCATCGTAAATCAGGTGACTCTAATGGCGGTGCAAGAGGAAAACTAACTTTCAGTGTCCGTTACGTTTTTTTTTTTTTATTTTGTAGACTGTATGCGGAACCATTCATTTCAATGAGTCCGCAAAAAAAAAACCGGAAGTTACTCTGTGTGCGTTCCATTTCCGCATGTCCGCAAAAAATAGAACATGTCCTATTATTGTCTGCATTACGGACAAGGATGGGATTGTTCTATTAGAGGCCAGCTGTTCTGTTCCACAAAATATGGAATGCACACGGGCGTCATCTGTATTTTTTTTTCATATCTGTGTTTTGCAGACCCCAAAATACATACGGTCGTGTGCATGAGCCCTTAAAGGGGTTGTCCGCTCTTTGCTATTGATGACCTATTCTCAATAGGACGGCTCCTTTCTACTGAAGTATATAAGAACGAGGGTCCCATAGAAGTGAATGGGACGACTTGTAATTACACTGCTCGCCGCTGCGATGTCGACAGCCAGCAGGTAAACAATGAAAGGAAGGTAGCACTGGCATGGAGCGTGGCCTTCTCTTCAACCAGCTGATTGGCGGAGGTGCTGGGTGTCGGACCCCCGCCTGTGGATAGGTCATCAATAAAAATAACTTGGACAACCCCTTTAACCATTTATTGTTATTGATACTGTGTTTTTTACATTGTCACAATGTATAAATCTGTGTATAAAAACCAAGCAGACCTGTGTATGTAGCCACATAGATCTTGTATCACGTGACACATCAAGAGATGGAAATTAGGAATACTTTGGAATCTGTCATCTCATTCCTTGATATGAATCCAGACGAATTCTTATATGTGTGTGTTTGGGCTTTTCAGTAAAATGTGTACAAGTGTCATGGATTCCTGTACAGGCCATTTTACTCCCTAAAGAAAATCAAAGGAGCTTTGTTTATTGGTTGGTTTGAGGGGACTGCCAACCTGAAGCTGTGGCGCACACCATCTGCACGGGGCAGCTCTAGCAGCGGGTGCTGCCCACACTCTACAGCACCATGCCCGGGAAACTAGAGCAGTGCTCGCTCTCCGGTCCCAGCTGCTGCTCCGGATGGGCTCAGTAAGTTAGCTGTGGGTAGGGGGGCACCAGGTATTATCTGTACAGTATGTGTATTCATCCATGGTGTAAGGGCACAGAAGGAGCTGTGTGTATGCTATGAGAAGAGGAGGGGGCCATGCCCCTGGCTCTGGTATTCTGAAGTTGCCCTGTACATGTGGAGGGCAGGGAGGTGCAGTGGCAGGAAAGCATGTGCCCTGCTGTGGCGGTGTGGTGTGGAAAGGATGCAGGGATCGGAAGCCCATGGAAGCACTACGGAGGGCTTCCATGGGTTTTCTGTTTATGCCTCCACACCGCAAAAAAGCAGTGATGCACTATGTTTTTTGCTGTGCAAACTGTCGGATGCAGATTGTGGATGGGCACATGGTCGGTGCCTGTGTTTTGCGGTCTGCAGCACGGGCATGGCTGACACACAGTCGTGTACATGAGGCCGTAGCTTTGTAGCGCCACCTATTGGATGGATACCCTCGAAGTCAATCCCTGGGCCTTTATACAGGCTTTGGAATGAGGACTTAGAATAAACATCAGAATCCATACCCCTATTCACAGCTATTTCAGGGTTTTCGCCTCTCCTCAGTGCCGGGCAGGGTACTGGTTTGATTATATGAGAGACCTTTGACATTGTCCTGATGCAGTAAAGTGTAGGGGGGCATACAGAATAAAAAAATGTGGCATGCTGTTGCTTTTAGGGGAGATCTCTCTGTAGCACGTGGCACATTGGCCTTTGGCTCTTTAGAATAGGTCATCAGTATTAGGCTGCGGCCTCCTCACAACCTACCAGGCACAACGTTGTCATTTGGTTAGTGGCTGTGCTTGGTATTGCATCTCTGCCCCATTCACTTGAATGGGACCATGTTGTGCCTAGGCCATGTGACTGATGAACGTGACGTAATGAGCCTAGGAAGAGGCCACAATGTTCACTGGAGCGCCGCTGTCTCTTTAAACAGAGGATCAGTGAGGGTCCCACTTATCAGCCCCCACCCATCAGATATTTTTGGCCTATCATGAGCAAAGACCATCAGTATAAAAATGGCAGACAACCCATTTATGGTTCTTCTCGTGGAGACCTTCAAGATGGCCGTGCCTGGCCTGTAACAATCCCTATGCCATTTAGCAGTCTATGGGGAGCAGGTAGGTATGCTTCTCCTCATAAGTGCTGCTGGGGGGTGAGAGGGATTTAAAAAGATTAAAAAAGTGGACGCCCCTTCATGTTCTAGTATTTGCTAGAAAGGCAGAGCAGAAAGTTGCAGAGCACATTGACATTACACTAATGTCTCCACGTCCGTCTCTGTCACATATTGCTTATTGACTCATTTGATTCAGTTCAGTGCCCAGAATGGTTCTCCACCACCTGCTCCATAGTCATAGGATGCTGTGTGACCCTCATGAATATCACACCGGGAAGAAGTATGGACGCCTGGAGGATGTTCAGCCAATGTTCTTGATGCAGTAAGGAGCGGTGTGTAGGAGTCTCTTCCCTTTCCTCCGGCACATGTCTGTGATACGGCACCAGGAGAAGTGTAGGGGGAGTACAGGAGAAAAAAAACAAATTCTGCCATGGTATTGTTATTAGGGGAGGATCTCTCCGTGATAGGTGGCACATGTGGTGCCTTGGGCTCCTTTGTGTTGAGTTGTAGTCATCTCTCCTCTGCCCCTTCACGAAGTGTTAATTTGTGAAAGAGCTATTCACGTAATTAATCTAACCAAGAAGTGAACCCCGATCTACGGACCCTAAAGACCGTCTGTGTTTGAGGTGAAGTTCTGTTATACACTCAGGCTGTGAGTATGTGGAAGTCAGTGCATCACAGAACTTTGTCTCGAGGGCTCTGGGGCAACTACAGGATGACCCGCCATGAAGAGGCACCGGCTGAGGGGCAGGTTGGGCTGTGGGGGCAGTTCCTTCGCTGCTCCTGTGTGACTCCCCTGCCTCAGGCTCCTCTTCTCTATGTCTTCATTCTTTTATATCCATTTCTTAAAAGGAGTGTCACCAGGAAAGCCATTGATAAACCAGACACAATGTCTTGTAGAGCGAGCTCAGCAGAATGTAATGATACCTTTCACTTAGTGATCTGTTGATACATATGCAAATGAACAGTTAAGTGCACTGAAGGAGGGCCCAAGCAGCTTTGTGCACCCTTGTTCCTCCTGCTTCCTCTCCCTCACCTTGATTGACAGAGCCAGGTGAGATGACTATGCCGGAACCTGGCCCTGTCAGTTGTGGAGAGGGAGGAGCTAGTAAAGAAACAAAAGGCCCACCCTCTGTGCACTTAACGGCTGATTTGCATGTGATCCAAAAGTACGGATGGTTAAGAGAAAGATTACATTACATTCAGCCGCACTACCCCTACAAGACATCGGGGGAGAGATTTATCAAAACTGATGTAAAAAGAAAACCCATGGCAACCAATCAGATTCTTTTGGAAAATGAAAAGAGGAATCTGATTGGTTTAAATGGGCAACTAAACCTTTTCTACTTTACACCACTTTTGATAAATCTCCCCCATTGATCCAGGTTTCTCAATGAATTTTCTGGGGACAGATTACATCTTGTTGACATTTCATAGAGACTGTATTATGTTGGACAAACCTTTTTTTTATTTTGCAAGCTATCTTCTACCTTCCATACCCATATAAAATATGATTTCTTATAATCATCTAGGATCTTCAGTATGAACCGTGTGGGGAGGGGTGTTGGTGCTGAATGATAGTGATTTCCATGTTTTTTTGTTTTTGGCAGGACCCTTCACTGTACACAGTGAAAGCTGTTCTTATATTAGACAATGACGGGGAGAGGCTGTTTGCTAAGGTAAGTATCACAATGCATTGTACCGGCTTATTACTGCTGGGGGCACAGGGGTACTGAGCGGTGACCGGCAGGGGTAGTGAGCGGTGACCGGCAGGGGTAGTGAGCGGTGACCGGCAGGGGTAGTGAGCGGTGACCGGCAGGGGTAGTGAGCGGTGACCGGCAGGGGTAGTGAGCGGTGACCGGCAGGGGTAGTGAGCGGTGACCGGCAGGGGTAGTGAGCGTTGGCCGGCAGGGGTAGTGAGCGTTGGCCGGCAGGGGTAGTGAGCGTTGGCCGGCAGGGGTAGTGAGCGTTGGCCGGCAGGGGTAGTGAGCGTTGGCCGGCAGGGGTAGTGAGCGTTGGCCGGCAGGGGTAGTGAGCGTTGGCCGGCAGGGGTAGTGAGCGTTGGCCGGCAGGGGTAGTGAGCGTTGGCCGGCAGGGGTAGTGAGCGTTGGCCGGCAGGGGTAGTGAGCGGTGGCCGGCAGGGGTAGTGAGCGGTGGCCGGCAGGGGTAGTGAGCGGTGGCCGGCAGGGGTAGTGAGCGTTGGCCGGCAGATGCTTTCGATAGGTCCCCAACTCCAAAGGTTTCGTGCTGCCACCCTTGACTTTTTAAAGGAACTGTTGGAAATGTGGACGCCTTCGACCATAACCCTAGTAGGCTCTGTACTCCACATGGAAGACCTGAGGGGCTTCAGATAGGCTTCTGTCACCGTGTCAGCCCATCGCCACCTGAGTTACCGTCCCTCTATCTGTTTAGATGCCATTGTCACTGTTGACCAATCAAAAAGGTTAAATGGGCAGGATCAGCGTAGATAAGTGATGCCAGTCCCAGGCCGCTGCTTATCTTTCCGTATGATTGGACAGTTTAGTTCCAACCTGCCCAATCTTTGTTTTTCAAAAGTGTCTTCTCAGTCCTGGACTCTCAGGACCTGTCGCCTCTCCTGACATGTCTGTTTTAGTAACTACTTACACCCCCCTCGTTACATGGGAATAGATGCTCCAGAACTGTTGTATCTATCCTTATCTATTTTGTGCCATTTCCTTTATTACTTCTGCTAGAAGTTAATAAATGAATTATTAGCAGTTTGCAGTGAAGGTCCAGATAGCTGTTACCAATTGGGAACGAGGGGGGGGCGGTCCTTGCACAGCCTGATACTGGCAGCACTGATTGGATAATGTCAGACTGTGCAGAGACCCCACCACTGGTAACGCCCATCTGGACCTTCACTAAAAACAAATAATTCATTCATAAACTTCCAGCAGGAGTAATAAAGGAATGGAACTACGTGGAATCCTAACAATAGATGCTCCAGAATTCTTATTACAGGGAGGAAGTAGTTGCTCAAACAGATGTGTCTTTAAGGGCCATTGGTTATGGGTAAATACTGGGCATAATGTGGACTACACAAGCAGATTGTGTACTGTACTGACATCCTATTAACTCCACAGTACTATGATGATACTTATCCCTCGGTGAAGGAGCAGAAGGCTTTTGAGAAGAACATCTTCAATAAAACACATCGGACAGACAGTAAGTGTGGCGCCTTGTGGACCTGGTGTACCATTACTGATATAAGGGAAGAAAGGGATGTAAATGAGCTCTTAACAAGCTCTGCCTCTGATGCCACCAGATGTAAGGCAGCTATCCTATAAGTCAGCACCTCATCTGCAGACAGCTGTTTCGGGGTGATTGCCCCTCATCAGTACAGAGTGTAGAGTACTGGTTTAACTGGGTGAGAGGCCTGTCAGGACTTGGGGGGTACTCTCTCTCCTTAGGGAGAGCGTCTTAATTGGCATGAGGAGACTTATAGGCCATACATGTTCCTCTAGTATTCTGGGAAGAAAGGGATGCATGTATGGTGTAAGTCTTACCCATAAGGTAGTTATCCAACAACCCCTTTTGTACTTTTCTTACCCGTCAAGAGGAACGAAGAAAAGTCAGAATAGTGTTGGTCGGACCTCTAACACTGTTGCTGAGTGGTTGGATCTTAGTTCCTGTTGTCAGCTGGAGAGTCGGGTGAACATGTCGCTCACCGCAGACTCGGATGGGTCGTCAGAAATGTATAACTTTTGTTTTCGCCCGGTGCAGGTGAGATTGCTCTCCTGGAGGGCCTGACCGTGGTGTATAAGAGCAGCATCGACCTGTACTTCTATGTCATTGGAAGCTCCCATGAAAATGAGGTATGTCTCACAGCTTGTTCTGCTAATACGTTTTAGAAGCTGCCGTCATTTGCTTAGATAACATCACCCCTGCCTGTGCTCAGAGCAATTATATTCCCGTACATTAGCTAATATTAATGAATTGCCGTCGACAGCATGTTAATAGGGTGATATAATCTAATGATGATCACCTAACAGAAGAGAACTAGCAAAGACATTCATTCCATAAACTTCTGAAGTGTCTGCAGGTTTTCTTCATGAAGACAAATGGCTGCTATAGACGAGGTCTCCTGTTGTGTCTCAGTTGTCTTCACTTTTCATTCCCCCTTTCCCCTTTGACTTGGATTTTCCATTGTAGTCAACCCCTTTTTGGTTAAAATATTGTTTTCAATGGACTATTATTAAAAAATTTTCCTTCACTGCTTTCACTTTAAAGGGGTTTTCGGGGATTTTTAAGTGGTGACCTATGCTCTGAGTATGTCATCAGTATCTGATCAGTGGAGGTCCAACACCTGGGTCCCTCGCTGATCAGCTGCTTGAGAAGGCACCGGCCTTCTCTCAGCTCACCAAGCACAGTACCATACGTTGTATAGCGGCTGTGCTTGGTATCGTGCTCAGCTCTATTCATTCAACCTATGAAAGTGATGCCACATGGCCTAGGCTAAGCCACTACTGTGAGCGCTAGTGCCTTCTTAAACAGCTGATTGGCGGGGGTCCTGGGGTGTACAGTGAATAGGTCATCGGTGTAAAAATCTTAGAAAACCCCTGTAAGTGCATCCAGGCCTGTGGAGTCGGAGTTGGTGACCATTTTGGTGAAGTCGGAGTTGGAGTCAGTATAAAATGGACCGGCTCCGACTCCAGAAATAGATAATAAATTGGTACATTTAGTTCAGTGCAGGATGTGCTTAATATATTTTCATAAGAATTTGGGGAAATGATGAAATGTCTTATAAATGTCTGTTCTATTCCTGAACTAAGGATCTAGGCTTTCAGTTGAGATGACTGTGTGCTGCTGTTCATGTAGATGCTCAGTAGTGAAGCTCCTCTCCTACAGATCAGAAGAAAAAGGCACTGGGAAGGAATGGCTGCATTCATCTCAGATCTACTAGAGTAAACAGGATTAAAGGGGTTTTCTCACTGGTTACAAAGATTAGCTTTCAACATAAAGGGATAGTTAAAAGAAGACATTTTCTAAATACAGTGGTCAGTAGATTTTACTGAACTATAGACAGTTCAGCAGGTCTCTCACTGTACACAGGTTTCTATGGTAATCTGCAGACCAGAAAGACTGTTATCTGATTGGCTGAGAGCAGGAGTGACCTCAGTAAGAAAAATCTGTTGAGGACTGAGAAGGATGGCTTTACCTGTAATTGTGTTAGCGATGAGAATCTCCTACTCTGTCAGAGTAAGTTAATATATGCTAGTAACTGCTGGAGACACCCCCCCCCCCATGGCCTGAGGAGACATTGTGAGTGCAAACTTCCTGTCAGCCAGTGAATCAATGTGCTGAGAAAACTCCTTTAAGGCAAGTACTTCTTAGTATATCTAAACTTTCAATAAACTGTGCATAAATCACTTGTACAGTGCATGTTCTCTCTGTATGCTTTATGTTTTAGTTTGCTTTTCCTCTGAGCTCATGTTTGGAGAGGTTAGCTGCTCTGATGGCTTCTATATGCTGCTGATGCAAAACACCTCGGGCCTTATGTATGAAAACTGTCTAGGTGTAGAAGTTTCTTTGTTGCCCATAGAAACCAATTAGAGCTCCCCTTTCATTTCATATAGTGCTCTGGAGAAATGAAAGGGGAGCTCTGATTGGTTGCTATGGGGAACAGAGAAAGTCTTAGACCTAGACAGTTTTCATACATCAAGTATTTAGTGAGCTGGACCCAGAGAAAAGCCTGATAATGAAAGTTCAGAGTAAAGATATCTAGTAAAACATATATTACAGACTCTTTTTGTCATGACATATCTGTACTATTGACTTATGCAAAGTTTTTTTAACGTTATCACTTAAACATGCGCCATGTATGAGGGAGTCGGAGTCGGGGCTTTGGCTTACCGACTCCACAGCCCTGAGTGCATCTGAAGATTCCCCCTCTCACTGAACGTGCTCTTGATGGCTTCATCTGTAGCTCATAAATACTGATTTAAAGGGGTTGTCTGAGAGTTTAATACTGATGACCTATGCTCGGGATAGATCATTAGTATCTGATCAGTGGGGGTTCAACTCCCGGCACCAAAGCAAATGTGAACAGAGCCTATAATGTGTGTTGCTTTCCTGTCAAAAAAGTACCAAAATGTTTTTCTATTCTCTAATGTTTCTGTATGTCCTTTTCACCCCCTAAAGCTCATGTTGATGGCTGTCCTCAATTGCCTCTTTGACTCATTAAGTCAGATGCTGAGGTAAGTGAAAGGGGTGGCTGCCGTTACCATAATGATCTGTAAAGCAAATAGACATTTTTAACTTTATTTTTAAAGCAGGGCTGTATATATAAAGGATTAAACTAATGGTTGCTATTGCAGATTTAGGGAGCATATACCGGGCCTGTAATCCAGCTGAAGAGGACTTTTGGGAGAAGCAATATGAGGGGAGCTATATCTGTCAGCCAGTGACTGAGAACATTACTGCAATGAATGGAGGAAGTTCTCAATGCTTCTGCCAAGTGGTTAATGTTGTTGGGCTCCGTATACCACTCCACTGGTTTAAAGTGTCACAGAGCTTTCCAAAAACATTTGATGTGTCATAGCAACATATCAAAGGTTCTGATCTGTGTGCTGAGACCCCCACCAATCCCTAGAATGTGGAAAGAGAAGCGCTCGCTTAGTGCTCGCTGCAGGGGAGGAAGCAAGACGGACTCAATAGAAAGTCTATGGGGGCGTCTCAGTTTCGCCTCCTGCTGCGAGGAGAGAGATGGAGAGCGTCCTGGGCGAGCGCTTCTCTCTCTGTGTTCTAGCGATTGGTGGTGATCAGCACTGATCAGAACTTATGAAAGCTCAGTGACCTCTTAAAGGGGTTGTCCAAGTTCTAAAAAAAAATTATATAGCACTGTAAATCTGATGGGCAGCAATATATAACTAAGTTCAGCAAGTTTTAGGCAAAAAAAATCTCTATTTCCTCATTTCCCTGGTTTTCTTCTGGCCTTTGTTTACATGCAATAACAACAATCTCAGCCCCTCCCCCCTCCCCCTTCTCTGCAAAGAAGTGCTATGAGTACGTGTCTGCCTGCTGGAATACTCAGCAGCATGTTGTATGTGTAGGACTACAAGTCCCAGCTGTACAATGACACTGCTGATACACACAGGAAATTCTCCCTACCTGTTCTTGTACAATTCCTCTATAGCTCCTTGCCCAGCATTTGTCTCCTCTCACTGCTGCAGCTACTATTTGTTGTAAAGCCTTGAGCCCTCAGTGTGTTCTGGTTGAAGGGGTTAATGTTTTATCTGAAGGAATCCAGGGAGAGAGCAGATAGCAGCCGGGCAGTGCAGGGGGCGTGGCCAGTGACCTGCAGGGGGCGTGGCCAGTGACGTCTCGTGTACAGACTGTTATCTGAACTCTGAGGCTTGTGAACGAAACATCACAGAGCAGAGAGATAAGGTGACATCACAGGTCATGTGACCCTCAGTCAACTCTGAGAAACCAGCAGCTTTAGAAACACAAAGTATATGGGAAAGTTGTTATACCTGACAAGTTAGAAACATACAAAGAACAAAAAAATAGCTCGGACAACCCCTTTAATAGCACTTTATGGGAATGCTTTATAGAATGATCCTGCACAAAGACAGTTCCCAATAAGAATACATGTATCACAGCCCAATTTTCTAATACTTTGTTGGAGACGCTGATTGACCTGCTCTTAGTTGGGATAGGAGGACTCTTCAGTCAGTAAAACAAAAGCTAAAGTTATATTAAAGGGGATTTGTCACTTCAGCAAATTGCATTTATCATGTAGAGGAAGTTAAATCAAGCTGCTTACTAATGTATAGTTATTATCTATTATATTGCCTCCTTTGCTGGCTGTATTCATTTTTCCATCACATTATACACTGCTCGTTTCTATGGTTACGACCCCCCTGCAATCCAGTGGTGGTCGTGCTTGCACACTATAGGAGAAAGCACCAGCCTAAGTGCGGTCCCATGGACCCGGCCACCAGAGAGGCCGGCGCTTTTTCCTATAGTGTGCGAGCACGACTGCCACTGCTGGGTTAGTGAGTGGTCGTAACCATGGAAACGAGCAGTGCATGATGTGATGGAGAAATGAATTCGGCCAGCAAAGGAAGCAATAAGGATAATAACAATACATTAGTAAGTGGCTTGTATTAACTTCCTCTACATGATAAATGATATTTGCTGAAATGTCCTCAAAATGTGTTATTTACTTTTTGTGTTTGACCTATTACCTTTGAACCTGAAAGTCTAATGCCAGCCATTCATACTTCTGCAGAAAGAATGTTGAGAAGAGAACTCTGCTGGAGAACATGGAGGGGTTGTTCCTGGCAGTCGATGAGATTATAGATGGCGGGTAAGAGATTAATTGGGTTTCTGGTCTAGCCTCTGATATACGACGGCATCTGTTCCCACTCTGCTGTGTGCGATGGGAGCGTGCCATGGAAGCCGCTCCTTCATTTCACCTCTATCTATTTCTCAGGTTATAAAGTCTGTGCGGCGTTAAATGCTACAGTGCTCTTCCGCGTCTTGTAAAGCACGGCACAGCCGGCATAAACGACCAGCACGGCAGTGGTTAAACGTTCAGCATGAACATTAAGGCAATTCACATTCAGGAATGAAGACAGTAAAATCCTCCTGCGATAGTAAATAGAAGTGTTAATCTGGAAGCTGTACATTTCCCGTCTGTGCTTGTTTTTGTTTGAATTGTGATAGCGCAGCAGTTACCACCATAGAGACTGTGCAAGGAGAGCGGCTCCTAACAATGTCATTACCGTGTAAGAGCGGCAATGTATCCGCGTAATGACATCATTAGGAATGCTTCCATCATAGGCTTCTGCAGATTGAGCAGCCGCGCTCCCGCTGTAAAGACGTGGAAGAATTGCCTTTCCCTTAACTCTCTGAGAACTGGAGCTCTCCTCTAGCGTACAGTAGACTTGGGTTATATTTAATCTCGCTGTCCTGTGTCCCTCTTTACAGTGTCATTTTGGAAAGCGACCCCCAGCAAGTGGTTCATCGCGTTGCCCTGAGGGTATGTTGACATATATTGAATACGGGAGATGGTGTTGTATACATGACCTGGAAGACAGAATATGATTGAGTAATGATAATGGGGTTAGTCGAGCCCAGAAGCTGGATAACCAGAGTGCCTAGAAATCCGATACTGGCACCCAGCCCGTTACCTGTCTTTTCTGCTGATCCGATAGGTCTATTGGAATTGGTACATCCCTGAAGTACATAGGTCATATCACAAACTCATAACTATGTAATTAAGTCTGCTCAGGATAGGTCGTCAGTATGTGACTGGCGGGAGTTTGCCACCTGGGAACCCCGCTGATCAGCCGTTTGAGGAGCCACGACCTCCTCACAGCTTGGCAAGCACAGCGCCATACATTGTATAGTGGCTGTGCCTGGTAATGCACCTCAGCCCCAGTCACTTGAATGGGACAGAGCTGAGCCTAGGCCACATGACGGATGAACGTCACTGGCCTAGGGTAAGCTATGAGAAGGCTGCTGTGCTCCGGGGTGACGTCATGGCCTTCTCAAACAGCTGATCGTCTGGAGTCCCGGGTGTCGGACCCCCATCGATCAGATACTGATGACCTAAGGATAAATCATCAGTACAAAAAAAGTCTGAAAACGAATGAATAGGGTGGAAACATTCCTTCCTGACCCCGGCTCAGACAAAAAAAGTAATGCTTTCAATATTTAAGGCAAGGGGGTAGACTTGGAATGAGATCCTTGATCCAGTTTGGCAAGGTACCAAGTTAAAATTGCTCCTAGCCTTGGGGAGATGTAACCTCCATTGGACTCACCTAAAGCAAAATTGCAGTTTCGGTGTCGCATGTAACTGAGAGGCCATCAGTGGGTGCATATAATAAAAAGTACTGCTAATAGGAATATCTATTATGTATCAGATATAATAGGGAATAATCTATAGTAAAGTCCAGCATCTTGCACCCGAGGACTTTTTTTAGGACTTTGAAAACTGCCGGGTGTACTTTGTGCATTTTGATCTGGCAGTGGTGAAGTGGTTAAGTGCCGTGTCGCCATATGTTGTTTCTCTTACTAGCATCTGTCCCCTGGGTCCTCCACACAGCTCCCTGTGAATGCCTGCTGAGAAGACAGATTTATGGGCTCCATTAGCATGCTGTTACAGTGTTTGCTGTGCTCTCTTAGGAGTCTGTGCCCAGCTACTGGCAGTGCCACCTGCTGAGCTGTAGAATGATGTACCTCTGTAGTGGAGGGAGGATCAGTAGGGTGCCTGGAAGGGCGGAGGTTAATATGGGGGAAGTATTCAGGTGAGGGACCCAAGTACTACTTGTACAATAAGAAAGGGAGTTAATATTGAACATAAGAAAAAGGATTGGTACTGTGAGAGCCAGTAGTGAGAAGTCTCGATGCTCTCGAAAAGAGAAACAATATAAAATATAGTAATTTGATACCTTTTTATGGCTAACTAAAATTCATGATGTTATAAGGCAACCTTTCCAGACTCTGAGGTCCCTTCTTCAGGCCAGGGATGAAAAATCTGTAAAGAAACATGGATATACACAGGAAAGAACAGAGAGGGGGAGGAATAAATTACAAAACGCCAACAGAGGAATGGTCTTGGAGAAAGAGTCCTTTATAACATTACAGATAAGCTGTGTGAAAGTTTGTCTCTACGTTTAGAGAGGAGACGACCCCTCTTTCTCCTCAGATGTTGGACCAGGTCATAAAACCTTGAGACAAATTCAGTCCAGTGTTAAGTGTATCGAAGACAGTGATACATTTGTATTCCCAAACTCGTCTATCCCTTTGGGATTTGAAATGACCCTTTAATATTGGCATTTTGCTTTCTAGGGTGATGACGTGCCTCTCACAGAACAGACCGTCTCACAGGTAGGTTGCACATACTGCAGTGTGATACTTTGTCATGTACGTGGCCTGGCCGGGAGCTGTGGTGACCTTCACTGACTGCTCAGCAGCTGATTACTTATGCATCGTGTAAATGATATCTTTATCAAGATCGTTATACTATTTAGTAACATCAACCAGCCGCAAGCACCCCGACACCGCTATGTGCGGAGGGATATTTGGTTGGCTATTTTCCCTTGTTCTGTCCTAAAGCTTGTTAAAAAGTTGGACTTGGACTCATAGGGCGCCACTTTCAAAAGGGGGCACTAGCAAGATGTTTCTCTTTCTCTCCAAGCTACCTCCTGCATAGTAAAAACGGGCAAAACTGTACATTGCTTCATGTGGGTTCAACACTTAGCCGGTTTCAGCTCTGAAAACATTTGACTGATCTTTGTTGGCTCCGTTTGAGTTTGCAGCCTCTTTTTTTTTCCCTTC
The DNA here is from genome assembly GCA_900303285.1 of Rhinella marina. Lineage (NCBI taxonomy): Eukaryota > Metazoa > Chordata > Amphibia > Anura > Bufonidae > Rhinella > Rhinella marina. The sequence goes on from ONZH01017498.1 coordinate 20,470, forward strand.
CCTTCGCTGGTCTTAAAGAGTTGTCTCGCTTCAGCAAAAGGCACTTACTAATGTATTGAGATTGTCCATATTGCGTTCTTTGCTGGCTGGATTCATTTTTTCCATCGCATTATACACTGCTCATGTCCCAGAGTTACGGCCACTATTGCAGTGCAAATACGAGGTGGCCCGGGTGGGAGCTGCTACGCGTGTGTACTGGCGGTCCCAGCCACCAGAGAGGCCAGAGGATTTTTTATATTTGTAGTTTGCAAGCATGACCACCGATGCTGGATTCCAGGGTGGCCATAACCCCTTGATATGAGCAGTGTATTAAATGGAAAGATGGATCTAGCCAGCAAATGAGGCAATATGGATGATCACAATACATTAGTAAGTGTATTGTATTAATGTAATAAATGCCATTTGCTGAAGTGAGACAACCCCTTTAAAGGGAGTCTGTCACCTCATTTTCATCTATATAACTAACAGCAGTGCCCCACAGAAGATTGCATACACATCCCAGACATACCTGTGTGCATTGTGTGTCTGTATTACATGTCCAGGAAAAGCACTTTTATTCTGCAGGAAAACAACTCCTAAGTGCCCGGCTGAAAGTGAAAGTAAAAACAGCTTTCTCTCCTGACTGGATTTCTAACATCGATATCTTCTGATATACTGGATATAATGCTGCGTTTTGGTAATATTTAAAGCTTGGAATGTCAGCTTTTAAAGAAGGTCAGAACCATTGTTCTATCTGCTACCAATCCCAAGATATGAGCAGCTAAAGCTGCCCTCCCCCCTCCAGTCTGGTTTGCAGCAGCAGCAGAGCCGGGCACTTAGGAGCTGTTTTCCTGCAGAATAAAAGTGCTTTTCCTGGACATGTAATACACACACACAGTGCACACAGGTATGTCTGGGATGTGTATGCAATCTTCTGTGGGGCAGTGCTGTTAGCTATATAGGTGAAAAACAGGTGACAGACTCCCTTTAAGCCTATGCATTGACCGATAGCTATATCCCCAGACTCCCCCATACACATACATGCGTTTTCAATGGGGAGAGAAGAGAGAGCTTCTGGTGGAAACTTGTCTTCCTGGAGAGCAAAAGGACATTACATTTTAGGCTTCATTTACTCGACCGTATTTTGTTTCCGTGTCCGTTTCGTTTTTTTTGCGGACAGTATGCAGAACCATTCATTTCAATGGGTCCGCAAAAAAAACAGAAGGTATTCCGTGTGCATTCCGTTTCCGTATGTCCGTATTTCCGTTCCGCAAAAAAATAGAACATGTCCTATTCTTGTCAGTTTTGCTGACAAGGATAGGCATTGTTACAATGCAGAAAAAACGGATGCCATACGGAACGTCATCGTTTTTTTTTTGTTATTCTTTTTTTGCGGATCCGCAATTTGCGGACTGCAAAACACATGTGGACGTGTGAATGCAGCCTAAAAGTGCCCAAACCTTTTCTCCCCTGACACCATCTGTAGGGAGCCCCCATACACGTTAGACTGTCAGTTGGTCCTGCTGGATTCGGCCCACAATAGTATAAATTGGGGGGGAGGGTCAAGGTGGTAGCATGGCCTTCCAAATCCATCACAATAATAGGCATAGTGCAGATTTATCTGAATGTTATCTTTTTAATTCATTTGTATTTTAATACCATACACATCATTTAGTCTATTAGTGTGGAGTGCAGTCTCTAATAATAAGAGGGTCTGTTCTGTGAGAGCATGCTGTGTGTGATAGAGCTGAAGAACATGTCCCACGTACCACAGATTAGTGTGTGTGTATGTTGGCGTACGTACTTGTATGATAATAATCAGCATTTGCTATGTGCTTCTTTTTACAGGTTCTGCAGTCTGCAAAAGAGCAAATCAAGTGGTCACTTCTACGATAGCTGTAACTTCCTGACCAAGTCCTGATCATTCCATCTTGAAGGGAGGGCTCGCCTGAGTCCCACCTATGCTCCATTGTTTTTATTGTATAAAAACCTTACGTTTAGGGCACTGACGTGTATTAGACATTGGCAGACGTAATAACTCTTGGAACTGCATGTGCTTTTTTGGGATGCCTTCGTACTAGAGAAGCCTTTCCTCAGAGTCTTTCACTGATTCATTCTGTTTTTGAACAGTTTAATTATATTAATGCTGCCGTAACACTACACCGTGTTACTGCTCTTTCAATATTAATTTAGATGTGACATCTCACACCTAAATTATGTGTTACCTTCTTAAAGGGGTTGTTTAGGATTTTACTATCTGACACTGCAAAACCCCCTACTGTTGATCAGTTTTTCAGGGGTAGCCTCAGTGCTGGAACTACATAGCTCCGTCCATTGTGTAGTAGATGACTACTGCAGCACTGCTTCCATTGAAGTGAATCATCTCCACCTACTTTACTACACAATGGACAGGACAGTGTAATTCCGGAGCTACCTCTGAAACAGCTGATAAGCGGCGCTGCGGGGTGTCAAACCCCCACCCATCAGATATTCATGACGTTTTTGGAGGATAGCCCGTCAACAGTAAAATCCTGAACTACCCCTTTAGGACTAAACTTAAATTCTACATATGCTTCATACTACACATGCAGGTTCTACAGCTGCTCATGGTCTGGGGAACACATTACTGTTTAGAAGTAAATAAAATATTTGCTAGTGGACCAATAAAGGAAGACACATGTAAGTACTTACAGCGGTTATGCAGACATATGCTGATTTCACATAGGGCGTGAAGTGGCACCACTGAGTTGCTGTGACAGCTGTCCAAAGGCCTGCAGTTATTGTCCAGTTTCTGTAAATTAGAATAGGACCCATGCAGGGTACTCACTGGGTGCAGCTGTACCAAGCAGCATGCAGTGGCACCTCTCTGCAACCAATGTCGACTTGTGCTGACAGTATGCCTGCACAACCCCTTCAGGTAACTTTCTGCTTCTGATCTCGATATTAGACCAGCAGTGGGCTGGTTCCTCCTTACACTTTGTGACGTGCTGTACAAATCCGAACTCTACAATGATTAATAAATTACTGATGAAATAACATTTTCGTTTTGTTACTTTGTCAACTATATTTTGTAATTAATTGTAGCAGACTTTTATATTTGTTTGATTTGCAAATTGAAACTAGCAAATCTTCTTGTCCTAAAGCCTGGTTCACATTTCAGTGATTTGCATCAGTGATTGTGAAAAAAAAAACAGGTGCAAATCTGTGACCAAATCACTGAAGTATGAACTAGGCCTAAGGGCTCATGCACATGACCGTATGTATTTTGCGGTCCGCAAAAAATACGGATGACGTCCATGTGCATTCTGTATTTTGCGGAAAGGAACATCTGGCCCCAAAGAGAACAGTCCTATCCTTGTCCGTAATTCTATTTTTTGGCGGAACGGAGATACGGACACGGAATGCACTCTCCATTTTGATTTTCCAAAAATGTTTGACATATGCCACTTTGTGGACCACACATGCCTAAAACACTCCCATCGCGTTCATCACCCCTGCTTTATAAAGAATTTTTATACCCTAATCTTCAGACAGCTGCACTGACCTAAGGACTGTCCACGGAAACCCACAGGTTTTTATTTTTGTAGTTTGCGATATGTTAAAATTTTGCCTTGTGTCAATCTGGCCTTAAGGCTCTGCTCAATTGTTGTGAAGAAAGCGTTCCTTCCCGACAATCGCCTGCTCATCAGTGAAGGAGACCATAGTAACATAGTTTATAAGGCCGAAAAAAGACATCTGTCCATCCGGTTTGGCCTGTTTTCCTACAAGTTGATCCAGAGGAAGGAAAAAAAACCCCTGTGAGGTAGAAGCCAATTTTCCTCACTTTAGGGGGAAAAATTCCTTCCCGACTCCAATCAGGCAATCAGAATAACTCCCTGGATCAACGACCCCTCTCTAGTAGCTATAACCTGTAATATTATTACCCTCCAGAAATACATCCAGGCCCCGCTTGAACTCTTTTAGTGAACTTACCATCACCACCTCCTCAGGCAGAGAGTTCCATAGTCTCACTGCTCTTACCGTAAAGAATCCTCTTCTATGTTTGTGTACAAACCTTCTTTCCTCCAGACGACGAGGATGTCCCCTCGTCACAGTCCTCGGGATAAATAGATCATGGGAGAGATCTCTGTACTGACCTCTGATATATTTATACATAGTTATTAGATCTCCCCTCAATCGTCTTTTTTCTAAAGTGAATAAGCCTAATTTTGATAATCTTTCTGGATACTGTAGTCCACCCATTCCAGTTATTACTTTAGTTGCCCTCCTCTGAACCCTCTCCAGCTCTGCTATGTCTGCCTTGTTCACAGGAGCCCAGAACTGTACACAGTACTCCATGTGTGGTCTGACTAGTGATTTGTAAAGTGGCAGGACTATGTTCTCATCACGGGCATCTATGCCCCTTTTGATGCAACCCATTATCTTATTGGCCTTGGCAGCAGCTGTCTGGCACTGGCTTCTACAGCTTAGTTTGCTGTTCACTAAAATTCCTAGATCCTTTTCCATGTCAGAGTTACCCAATGCTTTACCATTTGGTATGTACTGTTGACTTGCATTTTTCCCTTCACCCACGACAGCACTGGTGAGAGAGAGGATCCGCCCCCAAGACAGGAAACCTGCACGAATAAAAAGGCGGAGGACCTCCTCTCCCTCAGTGTGGTTTCCTGTCTTGAGGAGGAAGTCTGCTTCCCTTCGTGGGGGAAAGAAGAAACTTTGGATGCCCTCCCCTCCCTATCCCTTACCTGCGGTTCTATTGCGCTCAGTACGGTGACGCTGCGAGGCTGCAGAGGCGCATAATCTCCGGAGGGAGCTCTGATGCGCTGGGGGGAACATTAGTGTTTTCACCATCCTACTAGGGGTCTCCTTGACCCGAAGGATCGGTGCCGGCAGGAGAAGACGCGCTACAAGTGCCTCCAGGCGCTTGTTAGGTCAGAAGTCAACTCTTCCATGTCTGGCGGAAGGATGGATGGAGGTGGAGTGAAGCGTCCCCGCCAAGTTCCCCCGGTTCACCAGTCGTCTTCTGATTCAGAGGAAGAAGGAGTTCTGGTGTCCAATCGTTCCTCCTTATCCTCTTCGGATGAATTTGATGATGAAGGAAAGTCTTGCTTTCTGGCTGAGGATACGGAGAAGCTTTTGAAGTCCGTTAAGGCTACTATGGGTATTGAGGAAGCTAAAGAACCCAGATCAGTACAGGACATTATGTTTGGTGGTTTGGAATCCCGTCGTCATAGGACCTTCCCTATCCATAAAAATATATTGGCCATGATTAAAGGGGAATGGAGGAAGCCAAATAAAAAAGTCTTCATCTCTAAGGGTTTTAAAAGGAAATATCCCTTTGGAGAAGAGGACTGTGTCACGTGGAGTAAAGCCCCTAAAATTGATGTGGCGATTTCTAGAGTGTCTAGGAAGGTCTCTCTCCCCTTTGAGGACACAGGTATCCTTAAAGACCCCCTGGATAAGAAAGCAGAGTCTCTCCTCAGGGGTTCTTGGGAGGCCTCGACTTCCTCCTTTAGGCCGAGCATCGCCTCCACTTGCACCGCCAGATCTCTCATGATTTGGCTGTCTGAGTTGGAGTCACAGATTCGTAATAGAACCTCTAGGGAAGATTTACTGGCCACCCTTCCTACCATCAGAAAGGCGGCTGATTTCTTGGCGGATGCCTCTGCTGACTCAGTTAGATTGGCGACCAAGGCCTCTGCCTTATCTAATTCAGCTCGCAGAGCTCTCTGGCTTAAGAACTGGCGAGGGGATCTTCCATCCAAGATGAAGCTGTGTGAAGTTCCTTGTGAGGGAGAATATCTATTCGGGTCAGCGTTAGATGATCTGCTTGAAAAGGCAGCTGATAAGAAGAAAAAATTTCCTGGATTTCCGCCCTCGTCCTTCAGAGAAAGAGCCAGAATTCCATTTCGCTCCTTCAGAAATAATAGGAAAGGAGACGGCAGAGAAGGTAGAGATGACAAGAATAGGGGCCAAAGGAGAGGTAAAGGCTTCTTTTTTAACCAGTCAGGCGGAGATAAAAAGAGACCTGATCTTTGACGCCAGGGATCAGGTGGGGGGAAGATTAAGAAGTTTTCTCACTGCCTGGTCTCGGATCTCAGTCAATTCATGGGTCCTGGGGGTCATCGGTTCGGGACTGAGATTGGATTTCAGGGTTCCCCCTCCAGCAAGGTTTGTAACGACAAAAATTCAGTCTTCGAGTCAGAGTCTGTCAGCCATGGAGAACGAAGGAAAGGGGCTCTTAAGGAAAGGGGTTCTGGTTCCAGTTCCCCAGGAAGAAAAAGGAAAGGGGTACTATTCCACCCTGTTCCTGGTAAGAAAACCAGACGGTTCTTTCAGAACTATTATAAATCTAAAGAAGCTGAACAGATACCTGTATTTGACAAAATTCAAAATGGAGACAATAAAATCGGTGATCAATCTCTGTTCCCCTTTTGTTTCATGGCGGTAATAGACTTAAAAGACGCTTATTACCATATTCCCATCTGTCAGGACCATCAAAGATTTCTAAGGGTAGCAGTCCAGGTGAAGGGGGAGTTGTTACACCTCCAGTATCAGGCCCTGCCTTTCGGCCTATCTATGGCACCTCGAGTTTTCACCAAGGTCGTTGCAGAATTGGGAGCCCATGTGAGGGAGAGGGATATTCTGTTTCTTCCCTACCTAGACGACTTCTTGATAATAGCAAAGACGGAGTCCTCTTGCAGGGTGGCAGTTTCCACGGTGTCCCAGATATTAGTAAGACTAGGATGGATCATAAACTGGAAGAAGTCAAGACCAGTTCCTTCCCAACGTCAGATCTTTCTAGGTATGGTCCTAGATTCCAGAATCCAGAGATGTTTTTTGCCAGAGTCCAAAGTGGAAAACATCTTCAGGATTGTTCTAGGGTTGAAGAAAAATCCCTTGATTGCTTTAAGGAAAGCGATGTCCATACTGGGTTCCCTCTCGGCCTGTATTCCGGCTGTGGAGTGGGCTCAGTATCATTTCCGTCCCCTCCAATGGGAGATTCTCTCCTTCTGGGGGGAGGAAGTGTTCACCTGGATTCCAGACTCAGGATCTCCAGGTCTACACTGCTGAGCCTTTCCTGGTGGTTAAAAAAGGAAAATCTTATCAGGGGTGTTCCCTGGAGGATTTCAGATTTTGTATGTCTGACTACGGACGCAAGCCCCTGGGGGTGGGGGGCCCATGTTCAGGGACTCCTCGTTCAGGGGAAATGGCACTGGTCCATGTCTCAGCTGTCCTCAAACCAGAAGGAGCTGACTGCAGTGAGAATGGCGATTCTTTCCTCTTTAACAATCCTCAGGGGAAGAAACGTAAAGGTCCTATCCGACAACAGGACAACTGTCTCCTATATAAACAGACAGGGGGGTACCAGATGTCGCGCCTTGATGCTAGAGGCCGGGAAGATTCTTTCTTTAGCAGAAAGAAATTTCCTCTCCATTTCTGCAGTCCACATCAGGGGTGCAGAGAACCTTCAGGCAGATTTTCTCAGCCACCATACCCTGTCCCAGGGGGAATGGAGCCTAAAGCAGAGTGTTTTTCGGGAGATAGTTTCAAGATGGGGTCTCCCGGAGATAGATTTGTTCGCTACCTCGGTGAACAGAAAGACGCAGAAATTTTTTTCTCTCGATCCCGGGGGGTCTCCTTGGGGGCTGGACGCCTTTCTACATCAGTGGAATTTTTCCCTGGCCTATGCCTTCCCTCCTCTTCCTCTGGTTCCCCATGTGTTGAGGAAGATAAGGGAGGCCCGGGCGAGAGTCATTCTGATCGCGCCCTTCTGGCCAAAGAGGCCTTGGTTCACGTGGCTCAGGAACCTTTCGGTTTCAGACCCTTGGGTTCTCCCGGAGTCAAGGTCCCATCCTCCACCCAGAAGTAAGGAGCCTGCACCTGACTGCATGGAACTTGAGCGGAGCCTTCTAGCCAATAGGGGGTTTTCTGATAATCTGATTGCCACCTTACAGAAGAGTAGGAAGAGAGTGACGGTTTCTATTTACTGTAGGGTTTGGCTTAAGTTCTTAAGTTTCGCGGGTTTCAGTTTTTCCAGCCTCCCGGCATCGGCCCCGATTGATTTAATCCTTGAATTCCTTGAAGGGGGTAGAGCTAGGGTTGTCCGGTAGTACCCTAAAGGTTCATGTGTCTTCCTTATCAGCTCTTTTTGATCAGAACATAGCTGTTAATCCCTGGATTGTTAGGTTTTTTAAGGGTCTCATTAGGTCTAGACCTCTGGTTTCTCCTAACACTCCTTCCTGGGATTTAGATATTGTTCTTAAGGCCTTGTCTCTTCCTCCGTTTGAGCCCCTGGAGGATATACCGATTAAATTCCTCACCTGGAAGTTGTGTTTTCTTATCGCCATAACCTCGGCTCGTCGCATCAGCGAGATTCAGGCGATTTCTGCTTTGCCCCCTTACACTACTATCTTAGAAGACAGAGTTGTGATTAGGCTTGACCTAGCTTTTCTTCCAAAAGTGTCTTCTAAGTTCCACAGGTCACAGGAGATTATCCTTCCCACCTTTCTTTTATGATGACCCTAAATCTGAGGAAGAAAAGAGGCTTCATTGCTTGGACGTCAAGAGAACCTTGCTTCAGTATTTGACCGTATCCAAGACCTGGAGGAAGTCCTCTTCCCTGTTGGTGCTTTTTCAAGGGCCCAATAAAGGCAAAGCAGCGTCAAGGGCTTCGGTGGCAAGATGGATTACTTCTGCGATAGCCTCCTCTTATACATCATCTGGTCGACCGTGTCCTGTGGGTCTCAGAGCGCATTCAACCAGGGCTATGGCAACATCATGGGCAGAGAGGTCCTCTGTTTCTATTGAGGAAATCTGTAGGGCCGCTACCTGGTCATCACCTTCTACCTTTTTTAGGCACTATAGGCTTGACTTTTCCGCTTGTACTGACCTGTCCTTTGGGAGAAAGGTTCTTTCTGTGGCTATCCCTCCCTGATTTGTCTCTGGTACTTCTCTCACCAGTGCTGTCGTGGGTGAAGGGAAAAATTAAGATTACTTACGGTAATTGGATTTTCCAGAACCCACGACAGCACCCTTAATTCCCTTCCCTACTTTTGGTGATGGCTCACACGGGTGTGCAAAAAAAAAAAAAAAAAAAAGGATTATGTTACTAACATATGGGCGGAGCTTCTCTCATTCTCGGATACTCAGACTGAGGGAGAGGAGGTCCTCCGCCTTTTTATTCGTGCAGGTTTCCTGTCTTGGGGGCGGATCCTCTCTCACCAGTGCTGTCGTGGGTTCTGGAAAATCCAATTACCGTAAGTAATCTTCATTATTCCTTCCCATATGCATAACCTTACATTTGTCAGTGTTAAACCTCATCTGCCACTTCTCTGCCCAAGCCCCCAGTCTATCCAGATCCTGCTGTAGCAGTGCACTGTCCTCCTCTGTGTTAATTACTTTACACAGTTTAGTGTCATCTGCCATTAGTGATCACTAATGCCATCGCTTGTCCATGAATCATTGTTTGCCAGCAGCAGAGACTGTTTAGACAACATGATCTGCTACCAAGAAACAATAATTTAGATGTCCACAGAAGCGATTCTGTTACATGATGAATGAGCCTTTTGCTCATTCCTCGGGTGATCAGCGGCACCTTTAGCCCAGCAGATCGTATGAATGCTCATTAGCGATAATCTTTCTGAACATCGGGCAGTCTAAAGGGGCCTTTAGGGCTCTTTCACACGAACGGATGCCGTCCATGGAATCCGCTGCGTGACAGACAACCAAGCCCCGTTCTGGACAGCAGAGGCACGGAGCAGTAACATGATTGATAATCTTCTGTGCCTCTCTGTGACCTTTTTACTACAAAATCACAGTGAGATAAAGTTGTCACTGTGAGATAAAGTTTTCACATAGCATGGCCACCACTCCCATTCACTTTTGTGGGCCCGATGGAAATAGCCAGTGTTTGGCTATTTTTGGCGGCCCCATGGAAAATGAATGGAGGACGGCTGTGCATGCGCAGTGCGCCCTCCAACACTTTCGGGGCTCTTCTCAATATAGGTGCGGGTCCAGCACTTAGCGATATGCCCCCATTGCCTGTGATGATACAACCCCTTTAACAATATTAATTGCAGTGCAATTAAAGTGATCATATACAGGTTCTACAGAAATGGTAGGTAGCCCCTCAGAATTACTACCTTTGGTGGACCCCAGGAACCCGAGTTCGATGATGCTTGTGTGTCTGGTTCTGTTTATTTGTTGATGAATGTAAGTGTGAGGAAAAACCCAAGAGACCCTTATTTCATGATGATTTACCCACAAGAAAATGTGAAATATACCAGCACTGATTATCTGTACCCAAATATCAGCACTAGAGCACCTTGTAGGCCGCTGTGAGCTCCTACTTCATACTGTGCTGTGAGGATATCAAGGGCCAATTTCCCACTACAGTCTTTGAAGGTGTCTCTAATGTCTGCTTCAAAGGAGAAATATATTTGGATGTGGACACTTTAATGTGCACATAAGAGAAGAGTTAGCCGAGTACCACTGTACCAACTAACACCTTACCGCATTCCAAGCGCCTGGGTTTACCGAAGTTCCTGCTCATAGTCAAGGCTGACCTTCTCTTACTAATTAAATCCATCCGTCCATCTGTCTTTCATTTACATTTTGCACGAGTAGGTGGCAAAAGTAGGGACATGATAGCCATATAATACATATAAGATGCTTAAGGTGAAAAAGGATGTGGAATAAAAAAAATTAGAAAATGAAATTCGGTTACATTTAGAAACAAACCACCCATATGAAAGGCAACTGATGTTATATAGTAAAAATTACTTTTTCACATGAGAGTGTTGGATAGGGCAGATTTTCGGCAGTATCCTGGTCAGAGAGGTTGTAGGTTGTGTCGATCTCTCTTTTTGGGTGGTGTGGCGTTTTTTTTAGTCAAAGCAGGAAGTGGGTTGGAAAGGAATGAGAACTATCGTATAAAGGAAGGACTTCTCTGTTCTAATGGATCCACTCCAGGCTTTGGTCAAAGACCTGCATTGAAAACTGGGGGAAAAGCTGCCACAAAAAGCTATCCCTGAGATGTATCAAAACTGGTATAAAGGAACACTGGCTTAGCTGCCCATAACAACCAATCAGATTCCACCTTCCATTTTTCAGTTCCTTTGGAAAATTAAAGGTGGAATCTGACTGGTTGTTATGGGCAGCTAAGCCAGATTTCCTTCACTTCAGTTTAAGAAATCCCCCCTCCCCCATGTGTGTGACACTACCTTGATGTTTATTAGGCTTGGGCTACTAAAAGACATTTTTATAACTCTGGTGAGAAGTCGCAATAGGCTTTTGCAACTTTTTGTATGTAGTGAGAATTTTTTTTAAAAAAGTCTCAATCTCACTCCAGGAGGAGGGTGGAGTAGGAAAACTGGCGTAGCTTTTCTAGATAAGTGTTAGGGCTCATGCACACCAACATGTGCGCCCCGTACCATAGCTGCAGTCTGCAATAGTGCCACCAGCTGTGTGCCCGCCATTTGCGGATTTCACTTGAATGGGTCCGCCGTTTGCAAGATTCAGTCCACACTGCAAAAAAATAGTTGTGGCTCCGATCCGCACCACGCTGTATCTTGAGGATTGCGAACCTGTTCAAGTGGAAGGGTCTGCATCCGTGATATGGAGCGCACATGGCCGATTTACGTATATTGCGGACCTGCCCTTTGCGGGTGTGGCCTCACACGTTCCTGTGTACGAGCCCTTAGCTTCAAGGATGAGACAAATTTGTTAAACAACATGCGACATTTAATAAATGTGGTATAAACTACGCTAACGTAGACTCAAGCAAAACTGACTTCAAATATTCCCCTCATGATAAATTCCCCCCAATGTGTAGTCAAGGCCTAAAAGTATGTTACTGAACATAGAGCATGATCACCTTCTAAATCATTATCTGTACCTAATAAAGTAAGTTAGGAAAAGTGCTGCCAAAGACCAATTTCACGCGAGCATATACAATGCGAGAAACACTCTCTGTGTGTCAGAGGTATTTCCCATCCTGAATGCTGCTCCTATGACCCCGATCCACGGCATTATAGTGATCTATAACACTGTGTGTTCCTGCCTGATCTCTGGCATCAGTAGTAATCATTAAAGTTCAGGTCAGGCAGGAACACACAGTATTATAAATCATTATAAATGCCGTGAATCCATGTCATAACAGCATTCGGGACAGGAAATACCTCTAAAACACAGAGCATGTTTCTCGCATTGAATATGCTTATGTGAAATTTGCCAAACTATGGCTTTTTGTTGCCCTTTTATAGTTTGCAATAAATGCCATAAAATTCTGGCATTTTTCACAAGCTTTTTTGAGATAATGTATTTTAGTCCTCCCCAGATAGATTAGATTAATTGTGACAAATTATTCCCTATCGACAAGATCAAGGCTAACTATTATGTAGGTGAGGGTCCCCACACTGGGACCTCCACCTAACGTCAGATTGGAGACCCCATACTCTTCTGGGACCCCCAAAAATAGTGATGTAACTCCCGTAGAGATGAATGGAGTGGCAACCTGCTAAAATTACAGGGGGCACCATGAGGTATGGGCTATTCAATTTCATGATCTGGGGTGTCCCATCTTTAGGACCCCACTGATCTAATAGTTATCCCCTATACCATTGGTCCTCATCTCCAGTCCTCAGGGCCCACCTGCCGGTCATGTTTTCAGGATTTCCTTAGTATTGAGCAGCTAATATAATTAATGTCAACGCATCAGGACTTACCATAGGTATTCATTCTGTGGGATATTCCTAAATCCTTACTGGCAGGTGGGCCCTGAGGACTGGAGTTGGAGAACCCTGCCCTATACCATGGATAGGGGATAACTTGTCACAATTGGAGTACCCCAATTTGATAGCACAAGCACAGTACCTTCCCCTGGAGCGATTCTTCCAGGTAAGAATAACGCCAAAATCCAACATGTGACAGAGCCAATCACTATTGCATACCCTTGGCAGCATATTATAGATCAATGCAACACAGATTTGTAATATAGCCAAATCAACGTCAATTCAGGTACTTTGCCATTCCAACTAGATTTGGTAGAATCAGTTCCCCAGACTTGTGATTTGCAGTGAATCACGGTGATTTGTATTGTAAGAGGATCAATAGAGAAATTTGTTATTGCGACAGAAAGGTGTCAGTGCTATATCCATACACTCAGTGAGAAAATACAAGGGCACAGTGCGGGAAATGCACGTCAGCAAATGACATAAGTGGATTCATGAATAATACTCATACTCGGTGAAGGTGGGACACGACATATATCACTTAGCTGTCAACCTCTTCATCATTTCAATCTGCTCACCAAGCTTCTAGATAGGCATCTGGAAGTTCACACAGATGTAGAGGCTCCTAATGTAGATATCCAGCCCATCTCATTTCCATGACCTGCTACTCCATGTGTCACTCTGCTTCAACCACTAAAGTCATATTACACTGTTTCCTGCCTGACTAAAAGGGGCCATTTATTATACTGAAATATGGCCATATTAGGTGTATTTCAGATGCAGATGGCGGTTAGTTGCGCTGCTATCTGTGACTTCGCCCCATTGTGGGCAGGGAAAGGGACGGGCCAGCAGGTCTGTCTCATTCATCATTTTCTACGCCTGTTTCAGGCATAGAAAAAGGTCTAAATGTAAGTTATCGGAAGCTGTCTTACATTTAGAACTGGCACTGTACCTGCCAAAGTTATAGAGAGGCCTGCGCCTCTTCATAACTCCAGCAGATCCACCGCTAGCTTAGGGATTTATTAAGACCGGCGTCTAAAACGCCAGTCTTAATAAATGTGCCCCAAAGTCTTTCTCAATAAGATTGTGCCTTATCCGTCACATTCAGCATATGTGTGGACACTGGCTTCCTATAGACGGGAATTTTAACCCAACAATTAGTAGATGACATGTCATCAGAATTTCATAGTATGGGTGATGACTTGTCTCTTTCTCAGTTAATCTGGCTTCTTTTACTGTACCCCCATCCCCCCATCCCTTTCCTTACTAAAGTGTCCACTCACTCTGGATTCTCTGATAAATCCTTCTAGGTCTCTCAAGACACACTAAAAAAAGGGGGAAAATTAAACCAGCTCAGCTATAATGCATATATATAAGGACTCAGGTTCACGTTACCTTGGCTAAAATACAATACATACATAGAACTACAAGTAACAGCACACTGCTTAGAAAGTACCTTTCACCGCTCCTGACATGCCTGCTTTATGCATTGCCCATGTAATAACAATTCTGGAACATCTATTCTTATGGTTCTATATTGTGCCATTCCTATATTATTCTTACTAGAAGTTATGGATGAATTGCTAGCAGTCTGCAGTAAGGGTACAGAGGGGAGGTAACAAGTCAGGAGGGGGTGTGTACCTGCACAGACTCCTTCTATCCAATCAGTGCTGCCATTTTCAGACTGTGCAAGGACACACCCCCAACTAGATACCTCCCCTCTGTACCCTTACTGCAGACTGCTAGAAATTGATCCATAACTTCTAGTAGGAATAATAAAGGAATGGCACAATATAGAACCATAAGAATAGATGCTCCAGAATTGTTATTACATAGGGAAAGCATGGATCTATTAAAACAGACATGTCAGGAGTGGTGAAAGGTCCTCTTTAATGCACAAAGGCATAAGTAAATAGTGAATTCATGAAAAAAAAGGAAACTGCATTGTTGCTATACTTACTGTAAGAAAAAGTAGAAGCTTTTTGCACATATTATTGATCAAAATATGTCGGGCCCAACTACTGCTGTTACTTGTAGTTCTTTGTATGTATTGTATTTTAGCCAAGGTAGCGTGCGTCTGCATCCTTACCTATATGCATTATGGTGGTGCTTTTTTAATCTTCCCTTTTTTTGGTGTATACTGTTGGGGAGTGGTGACCCCTGTGCACCGTGCACCCCCACCCATTTACCGGGTGCTTTTAATCAGTAGCGTTATATAGCTGGATCCTACTTTGCCCAGTTGTAGACAGAACGGTATATTGTGATGAAATTCACATCTGAATACGTTAGTGTTTGTTGTCTTCCAGGGGCGGATTGGAAACTTAAAGTGGCCCTGGAAAAAATAAAAATAAAAGTGGCCCCATGTTGTAGGCGGGTTTAAACTGACAGAAGACTGACCAAAACAAGTAGGTGAGGACAACCAAAGTAGGCGGGGCCTGCAATACCATAGTGCAGCACAGAATACCGCCCCAGCAGAACCAAATACCACAGTCCAGCACAATATACCGCCCCAGCAGAACCAAATACCACAGTGCAGCACAATATATTGCCCTAGCAGAACCAGATACCACAGTGCAGCACAATATACTGCCCCAGCAGAACCAGATACAACAGTGCAGCACTAAATACTGCCCCAGAAGAACCAAATACCACAGTGCAGCACAATATACTGCCCCAGCAGAACCAGATACAACAGTGCAGCACTAAATACTGCCCCGACAGAGCCAAATACCACAGTGCAGCACAATATACTGCCCCACCAGAACCAGATACAACACTGCAGCACTAAATACTGCCCCAACAGAGCCAAATACCACAGTACAGCACAATATACTGCCCCAGCAGAACCAAATACCACAGTGCAGCACTAAATACTGCCCCAGCAGAACCAAATACCACAGTGCAGCACTAAATACTGCCCCAGCAGAACCAAATACCACAGTGCAGCACAATATACTGCCCCAACAGAGCGAAACACCACAGTGCAGCACAATATACTGCCCCAGCGGAACAAAATACCACAGGACAGCACAAAATACTGCGACCCCCACCACACTATTGAACTGTATAACCATCATGAGGACAGTAATGCAGTTGAGTTCAGGACGGCACCTGTGGCCGTTGAGAATCAGATCATTATGTACCTGGCCTGCGGCCATCAAGAGGGCTTCAGCGGCCCCCTGGGCATCGGCCCACTGGGAAATATCCCTGTAGGGTCTATGGCCAATCCGCCCCTGTTGTCTTCTTAGGAGATTTCTGTTTCAGTGTGGGTAGACAATTCTGCTGCGTCAAATGCAAAGTTCTCTCAAAATCATGTTGAACCAAGAGTTTGGGTACAATTCTTTCTTACTCTTTTGAACTGGCTAAAAAGAATGTTCTCTATCCTTTCTTGTAGTGGTCACCGGAAAAGTAGCCATTGTCTGCCTTCTTAAAATGGGTACGAGTAATAATCTGGTGGTCTGAATGTGTAATGATAAAATGTAGGAACACTGTTTGCTCTCAGTCAGTAGAACAGGAGAGGTTGTAAATGTTCTGATTTAAGGAGTTGCAAAATTCTGTGGCTAAAGTTACATCACATGAACAGATCATCTATGTATCTTCTATAAAGAAGAATGTATTGCTGGGCCCAGGGGTGATTTCAGATGTATGTGACCTTAAAATGCCCCATAAAGAGGTTGGCATAGTTTGGAGCCACCTGAGTCCCCATTGCGGTTCCTTTGCATTGTAGGTAGACCTGCTCTTTGAAGGTAAAGACATTTTTGTGAAGAATAAAGGCCGCAAATTAAACTGGCTTGCTCTTTTTTAAATTCTCGGGTCATTATTAAAACATGATCTCAGAGTTGAGGCCCTGTTGATGTTCAATATTGCTGCTCAGTGTTCAAACATCCAAAGTGATAGAGAAGATCCTCGGTCCAATGAAAAGGGTTTGAATCAGATGGGTAGAATCTTTAAAATAGCTTTCTAAACTCACTGCATACTTTTGCAGGAGAAGATCTAAATAAGTATAAGGGAATACTGGAAGTATGAACTCCAGAAATGATCAGTCTACTTGGGAGGAGTGGGGAGTTGTTGATTGGGAGATGGTGAAATGAGAGTACTAATCGTCCTTGGAAGCATATTGTTTCTCTCAATTTTTGTTCAAGATGAATTTATTGTAGTCGGCATTATCTAAACAAATCTTAGGGGTCTCTTGCTCATAATCTTCACAATCTTGTAGTAGATGCAAAGCCTATTTTTAAGCCGGAATTCAGGATTACAGGACTTTATTCTCCCATATTGTAAATCTGAGTGGAAATGCGTCTCCTGAGTTCAGGGCAGCATAGCTGCTATGCCTAATTCTCTGGTAGTTATGCCCACGAATATATCAGGAGCATTAGGTATAATCTAACAAACTCTGTTGCCAAAATATGATTAAATAGAATGAAAGTATGTTCTGGTCTGTACTAAGTAGAAGAAATGTTCTGATACTAAAAAGTCATAGATAGCAGTAATTTATCATAACTTTTCCGACAGAAAATTGGGCCAATGACAAAAAGGGCCAATGTTTTTAAAAACCATTATTTGTGCACAAACATTGCAACTTTTTGGGTTTTACACTGATAGCGGCAAATTCTTAAAAAAGAATTACAGTGGTCCCTCAAGTTACAATGTTAGTTGGTTCCAGGACGACCATTGTATGTTGAAACTATTGTAAGTTGAGTAATCGGTTCCAAGGCCCCAAAATGTCATCTAAGAGATAAGAGAAAATGAAGATTTAAGAAAAATAAGCAGATAACTAAGACAGATAAAACTAGTCCTTACATATAACAGTCAGGAATAGCTGCTAACTAGCAACTAATACAGCTATTTTACCAGAGAAGTGACCTTGATTGGTTGGATCTGAGTCTGAAACATTGTATGTTGAGTCTAATTTCAACTTACGATGGGTCAGAAAAGACCATTGTATGCTGAAAATATTGTATCCTGAGGCCATTGTATCTTGAGGGATCACTGTAAAAACCGATAAGAAACTGGAGTAAATTATTGCGTAATTCTACAGCAGCTCAAGATGCAACAAATTTACCAAGAGGCCTGTGCAGAGCACTTTGGACTAACATGAAATGGTGGTCATAGTAAATACCCCTCATAGTGTTTGTTTAGGAACAGAAACATAGCAAGTGAAGAACATCCTTTAGAGTACTAGAGTGGGTATATCTTCTAGGAGACAGATCCAGCTTCTTAAATAATTCCACATAGTTACTACATAATGCAGTATTTACTTGGATGGTTTAATTTCCAGTAATGTTTGTTCACACAACAGAAGCCTGGAAGGCATACAAAAAGCCATCTTCAATACCCATCACCTGGGACATATAAAGCCAGCGTCGAAATCTTGGTGTTGTGTGGAACCTGCAAGGGATTAAGTGGGTGAAATACAGCATAGTCGACATTCACATTACTTTTTATATGTGTTAAATAATTTAAACCAGCAAAGTTGCATTGTTCCCTAATGTATGGTCAGATGTAGTCCCTGGGTGCCATAATGCTAAGAAGCCTTGATTAAAACTATAAGGATTGGATGAGGTTGTGTGAATAGAATTTTGCGTATATGAAGACTCCCAATACTAACGTTATACTTTTATTTTTGTGGACTAACTGCGTCCTGGTAATTTTCGCACACAGAAAGGCAGGGGCTGTTATATAAAAATACTCAATTTAGGTAATACTGTATATTCTGTGGTAATTAAGAAGATATGTATTATGGAAATTGTTATTTTTATTATAGTAACTTTTTACTTTTACAGTTACAGGAAAAGATGGTTATGAATGGTTAGCAGCCATAAACCAGATGTGTTTTCATTTATTTTGGAAGCATGTTAAGGGGTTAGACCTTATCTTTGTGGCCCTGAGTTTTTATGTGTGGCTCCCCACAATGTAAGGATCAGATGGAAACAGCTATGACTTAAACAAAGATGTTTTTACTGGTCATAGGCAACAAGCTCAGGGCTGAACCTGGATATAAGTCCCCCTTCACTCCTTTACTATATATGAGTGAACTATCGGAGAATTTCCTTGCTTTAATGCTCCCCTTGCATTGCACTGCATTGCGCAATGCAAGGCCTGTTTGTTGTGAGCCGGAGTCACATGAGTATGCTAGGCAGAGACTTCCGCCTAGCACGGAGCCAGGTGATGTCACTAGCACAAATGGGCGGTGTATAGTGCTGTTCTGTGCAGTTTTAGAGGCGCGATGCAGCACAAGGCAAGGGGAGCATTGGAGCATTTCCTTGCCACTCATTTATGGTAAAAGAGTGAAGGGGAGCTTATATCCCGGTTCAGCCCTGAACCCAGAGAACTCCTTTAATAATTACAAATTTAAAAATTTAGCATAGCTACTGAATTATTCAATAAAACATATCTGTATAGCGCCACCTGCTGTTTGTTTTTTATTTCTTTATCCAGCTCACTGAGAAGGCTGCACATGCTCAGTTTCATCCTTCAACTGCCTCCTGAGCTGTGATAGGCAGAGCTGAGACACGCCTCCTTAGCTGCAGCAGTAAAGACACTCCCCTTGAGCTGTCAGCTTGATATAAATCTAGCAGAGCAATGAATGGGGAGATCTCTGGATCCATGTGAGGTGCAGGGCTGGTTCTAGCTTTGTTAGAAAGAGATCGTCATCTACTATATGATGTCTGATTTTCGTTTTTTACATTAGTCATGGGATGTGGCAGCAGGCAATATAACACAGCCCCATTCTCTGGCTTGCATTGCATCAGGGTATGTTAGCACTCTTGTTCTGGTCTCCTCAAAGTGGCAGCAATGAGGATTGTTGCATTTGCAATTACCTCCACGGCAAGTCAGTTGTTGTATTCTTTTCCTCATCATACACAGTAATGCACATAGTCTCTCACACAGGGTTGCGCACAGGCAGCAGACTGTCTGGTTTTGGTCACAGGCCTGATTATTATGCAGGTCTTGACTGCTCTGAGGACAAAGTAGGTGGCTCCTCTCGGCCCGTCAGCTCTGGCCTCAACTCCTCTGTGATATTCAGCTGCTCTGTGGAATGACTTCTGGAATGCATAAATGGAGATGTGATCATAGCCTTATTCACTTTCTTCTATGGTACAACTCAAAAGAGAGGCTGTAAGCTCTTGCGAGCATGGCCCTCATTCCTCTTGTTGTAATTATTGACTTGTGTGTTTCTATGTTATTTCTGACTGTTTGTACATGAACCCCTGGACTGTAAAGCACTGCGGAATATGCTAGCGCTATATAAATAAAGATTATTATTTTTATTATTATTATTATTATTATAAAGATTATTATTAGATCTAGAATGGAGAAATTTTCAGCATGAAAGCAAACAGATTTAGCCTGAGCTCTGAGAGCATGACTTAGGCCTAATTCACACTTCAGTGTTTAATCAGTGATTTCCATCAGCGATCCTGAGCCAAAACCAAGTGGGGAGGGGGTCTAAAACACAGAACATGTGTAAATCTTTCCATTATATCTTTGTGTAGTCGCTACTCCTGGTTTTGGCTCACAATCTCTGATGGAAATCACTGATCAAACACTGACCAAATCACTAAGGCCTCGTTCACATTTCCGTTTTTAACTGACGTGTGCACACGTACCCATGGATTTAAATGTGTCTGTTCGCATTTCAGTATGTTTTATTGACCGTGGGTCAGTAAAAAAAATCACAGAGACATGCATTACTTTGATCAGTGATGCGGACCAAGCAGGCGTATTGAAGTCTATGGGTCCGTGAAAATCACTAACATATTGCATCCGAATTTCACTGAAGACTAATAGGAGATTCTTTGGAAATTAATTTTCAGCTGAGCAACGTCAGTGAATTACGGATGACACACGGATGGTAAAAATGGACACAAGTACCAACCACGGATATTTTACGGACAGCTTCACGGATGAAACACGTACGCTTTTTTTCACGGACGTGACACTGACACGGAAATGCCTTAATTGGTAACACCTAAGGCCTCATGCACACAACTGTTGTGCGGCCGTTCCATGAATTGGGGACCATAATTAGTGGTCCCCAATGCACGGGCAACATCCATGCAGCGGCCGGGACCGATCGAGACCCATTCAACTCGAATGTGTGCGTGATCCATCCGCATCTCAAAAAAATAGAGCATGTTCTATTTTTTTGCGGTGCAGAGGCACGGACAGAAACACCATGGAAGCACTCCGTAGTGTTTCTATGGGCTTCCGATCCGTGCTTCCGTTCCGCACCGCATCTTCCGGATTGCGGACCCATTCAAGTGTGCATGAGGCCTAAGGCCTCTTTCACATTTCTGTTTATCACTGACGTGTGCTGTCCGCATTTTCTGAGGACAGTGCACATACACATTAATTTTAATGTGTCTGTTCATACATGACTATTTTTTTTACTGAATGTGGGTCAGTGAAAAAATCATGGAGACATGCACTACTTCGGTCTGTGATTCAGACCTTACACCCCAACACGCCCATTATGGTCTATGGATCCAAGAAAAAACATGGACACAACATGGATGGCATGTGTTTGGTCCGTTTTTCACTAACCACTTTGGAAATAACCCTTCAGCTGAGCAGTGTCTGTGGAATACGGATAACACACGAAGGGCAAAAAACGGACACATGGACTGATTTTTTCACGGACATCACGGAAATGTGAACGAGGCCTAAATAATGCAGAATGCGGAAGCTTGTATTGATGCTTTCATGCCTCAATTGAAATAGGCCCCCTGAAGTCCATCATTTGAACAATTCTGGTAGCATCACATTTACGCCTCCTGAGCAGGGACGTAGCTATAGGGTACATCGTACCGGGGACAGTGGCGCACAATAGTTCAATACTACACCATGCAAGATACTACATTATACAGAATACATGTACAGATACTATTATGAACAGAATGTAAACATTAATCTATATTACAGTATCAGCTAAATAAGCAAACAACTGTAGATATCTTTCCTGACCATATTAGTATATACAAGAAGATGTATAACTTATATCAGCTGTACATATATAATTATATATAGGAGATACCCAGGTTATACCAGCATGCTCCATCTCCTGTATATAATTATATATGTACAGTTGGTATAAGTTATACATCTTCTTGTATATAGTAATTTGGTCAGGAAAGATATCTACAGTTGTTTGCTTATTTAGCTGATACTGTAATAATATTATATACCAGAAGATGTATAACAAATAACTTATACCAGTTCATATATAATAATATACAGAAGATACCAAGGCCAGAATGGTATGTGGTAACTAGTAACTACTAGTTACCATATACCATTCTGGCCTTGGTATCTGTTACTAACTAGTAGTACCTGGGCTGGGTGGGCAATGGGCCTAGTAGGCTGGCTGTGGCTGGGCTCAATGTGGGCTGGGCTGGCTGGCTGGCTGAATTGAGGGCCTCGACTGGAGGCTGAAAGGGCTGCTGGCTGCTGCTGGACCTGGCTGTCTGGCAGACGACGGCAGTCAAAGAGAGACAGAGAGAGAGAGTGAAGACAGGCAAGGACCAGGAGGAGAGAGAGGTGGTTTCAACTCGGGAGTCCGGTTGGACAAGGACAGCCAGGAGTGGAGTGGACTCAATTGGGTATTAGGCTTAGCGAGACTCTACAGGGCTTTCTGGGCACTTTACTTCAGTGGCAAACTTGCCAGGCAAAGGCACCTGTACGGCCCCATGCCCCTCAGAATCTGTTCCGGCCTGCACCTGCATAAACCAGAATTGACTGGCGTGATACAGGCAGCGCCGGACGTGTGACGTCACAGCAGCAGCGCGGTGTGTGAGTGTGATTCTATGTACCGTGCCTGCCAATTGGTTGGGGATACTTAAAGTGACCATCCCGTGCCATGCCCGCCGATAACCACAAAAAAGGAGGACTTCTGGCCCTCCGTCCTGGCCTTGCGCCGGATGGAGGACCAGGAGTCTAAAAACCAGACTGTCCGGCCTAAAACCGGATGTCTGGCCAAACTAGGGCGAGAGTAGGCCCAGTCTTAGTTGGGATCATACCCTCTTCTACTGGAGGTGAAAACTTGGTCAGGACTCTACCCTCTAAAGGAACAACTTTTAGCAAATGAAGCAGTGGGAAAATGGCCCAAGGGTCATTGAAAAGGGTTTAGACGGAAACCCTTCTGTACTGTGTGGGGATATGGTTTGATCCTTGCTATGGGGCCCTTACTTCTCTATGTACTCTACTGTTCATCCATCTGGTGAAAGTCCAATTTTTCAGAACATCTGATAATGTAAGACAGCACCAGTTAAAGGAAATTTCCTTTAGTTAGCAAATGAATAATGGCGGGCAATGAGTAATCAAAAATGATACCATTAACCAAAGGATGTTTCTAGTCATCAAAGGACTCCAAGCACTGTACGTAACATATGGAAGAAATAAACTTGGCAGATAATAAGGCTCTACCTAAAGATTCCTGCAGCTTTTATATCTCTATTTAGGTTAAATACCCAAGATATCCATTTGTTGGTTATCTTCTGTGCAGATTTACACCGCTGAACATGTATAAATAAATGAACATCACTTTCCAGATTTATGGAACTAATAACGGCAACATAAAACCTTCAGATTAACAATACGCATATGGTTCTAGGCGATCTGGTATAGTAACAGTGAACCTCATGTAACTCTCACTAAGTGACGCTCAAGACATTTTTATGCTAAATACACATATTCCTATAACCCGGGGAACAATTGCGGTTACTTCTGTTCGTGTCTTGAAATGGTGGGCTTTGGTTGCCATCAAGTGTTCACTT
Organism: Rhinella marina; assembly: GCA_900303285.1. NCBI lineage: Eukaryota > Metazoa > Chordata > Amphibia > Anura > Bufonidae > Rhinella > Rhinella marina. Next base: position 43,955 of record ONZH01017498.1, read on the forward strand.
TTGGTACTGCAATGGCTGCAGAGCAGAAAATCCTAGGATGTGCAAGTCAAGTGCCCATGTAGGTTGGTGTAAAGTCCTATTGGTTTCCACTTTTTGGTCCTATAACACACTCTTCATTAAAGGGGTATTCCCACCTGTAACATTTATGGTACATCGATAACATACTGTATGTATAAATGTTCCTCTTCTGGTACCCGCTCCAGCGAACGGAGAGAACACTGCACCCCTCCATTCATTGCCATGGGACTTCAAAGTGAATTCACTTTTCCATCACATTATAAACTGCTTGTTTCCATGTTTTTGACCACAGTATAGTATACTGCATAGTAATTTCATCTGCCTCTGTCAATCAGAAAACAGAGAAAGGGGTTGTCAGGGGGAGCAGGAGGCTGCTTGGACCGCCCTTGGTGCACTTAACTGCTCATTTACAGATAGATTAAAAGTTGGAGCAGTTGCTCAAAATATATAGGGGTTCATTTATTAAAGGGGTTGTCCGAGTTATGAAAAAAAAATATAGCATTGTAAATCTGATGGGCAGCAAAATATATAACTAAGTTAAGCAAGTTTCAGGCAAAAAAAAATCTATATTTCCTCATTTCCCTGGTTCACTTCTGGCCTTTGTTTACCTGCAGTAATAACAATCTCAGCCCCTCCCCCTCTGCAAAGGGAATGAATACAAGAGCTGCCCTGAGTGACATGTCTGTCTGCTGGAATACTCAGCAGCATGTCGTGTGTGTAGGACTACAAGTCCCAGCTGTATGTACAATGACACTGCTCATATACACAGGAACTTCCCCCCTACCTGTTCTTGTGCAATACAATTCCTCTACAGCTCCTGTGCCCAGCATTTGTCTCCTCACTGCCTGCAGTGTAAAGCCTGTTATAAAGCCTTGAGCCCTCAGTGTGTTCTGGCTGAAGGGGTTAATATTTTATCTGAAGGAATCCAGGGAGAGAGCAGATAGCAGCGGCAGTGCAGGGGTGTGTGGCCAGTGACGTCTTGTGTACAGACTGTTATCTGATCTCTGAGGCTTGTGCACGAAACATCACAGAGCAGGGAGATAAGCTGACATCACAGGTCATGTGACCCTCAGTGAACTCTGAGAAAGCAGCAGCTTTAGAAGCACAAAGTGTATGGGAAAGTTGTTATACTTGACAAGTTAGTAACATACAAAGAACAAAAAAATTACTCGGACAACCCCTTTAAGACCAGCGATCTTAATAGCCCCTTGTGCTGAAGGTGGATCCGCTGAAGTTATGTAGAGGCACTGGCCCCTACATAACTTTGGCAGATCCACCGCTGCTTTTAAATCTACGCAAGCTACCTTGCAGGCATAGATTTAGACCATTTTCTACGCCTAAAACAGGTGTAGAAAATGATGAATGAGATGCGGCTGTGGCCTTTCCCCACCCACGCCACGTCCACTTTTTTAGACCTGGCGTGAGTGGGGAAAAGTCACAGATTGTGGCGCAGAGAACCTGGGCCAGAAATATACCTAATATATACGTATTTCTGTTAGTGAATAACCCCCATATAGTTTATTTACTGAGGCGTTGACCAGTTTCTGGCTTGTTTTGGCAGCCATTTTTGCAAAAGTGACAGCAGGCAGTGCAGGTGTATTGGTTATCACGTTTGTATTTGCTTCTAAGAAACTGCAGATAAAATGTCATCAATAGTGAAGTATCAGTTTTATCATCGGTTTCTTACTGAACGTTCACAACCAGTATGGCTTCACATCCCGTGGTCAGTTTTGCGAAAATAAATCACAATTACCAAACGTTGGTTCCTGCTCTAACATCTGATTTACTAATAATAAAGACCAGTTTCATTAGATGAAATTTTGTGTTGTATATTTTTAGAGATGATTTTATCCTGACAGCTTTGATTCTTGCAGAACTTTTACTCCACATGTACCGTATATAGAGTTGTTTCTTCTTTCCCAGCAATCCTATTACGGTATATAGCACTTACTTTCTCGTTCTTCACAAATCTACATGTTCTTTCACTCTATAATGGTCCTATAAGTGCCGCTGATTTATGAAAAACCAATCTACAGCAGAGCAGAGAACTCACAGTATAATACTGGAGCATTATTAAAGACTGCGCAGGAAAAAATCTGTGATTTAGAGACTCATGTGTAATGCAGTTCTATTAACTTGCAATTGGTATGGCTCAAAAATTTTGTGGCTTTGCAAACTTAATTACAAATTCATGGCGGCTTTCCCTTAATGGACAGATTTATAGATTGCTAATTAACATTTTTGTTTTTTTTAATAACTATTCTCTTTGCTAATTAAACTTTTTTATTGGTGTTTTTATCCATGCTGCTCACCAAGATTTCTTTCTCTGCATCCATATATCTTAAATGAGATTTTCTAATTTTGCTTCTAACTTTGCTTTTCTCCTGGTTTGTTATATTTTATATATTTTGACAACAGTACAAAACTAGGACCATGCCATGTGTTATAGGGGAACTCCTGAAAAAAAATTTGCCTTTGGAAATATATTTGTTATGCGGTGCTTTAGACTAAGGCTACATGCACACGACCATTTCTAGAAGCATTACAGTCTATGGGGCTATTCATATGGCGGTTTTTTTTTTTTTTTAACATGCTGATGCTCATGCTGAGAGCGCACAGTGATGACATCACACTGAGCGCAGGTCCTTCGGCGGGTCCTTTTCAATCAAGAAAGGAGCGACTGCCTCTGCTTGTCCAAGTGGATGAAGTGAGTTTTTTTTTTTATTTGCTAAAAAGAGACATTATAGCTGTGGGCCACTATTGGGGGCATTATTACTGCAGGGGTCACTATGGGGAATATTATTGGCCACCATGGGGGACATAGCGACTGCTGGGGGCCACTATGGGACACAATATTAGTGCTGGGGGCCACTATGGGACACAATATTACTGCTGGGGACAACTATGGGCACATTATTACTGCTGGGGCCACTATGGGGTACATTATTACAGATGGGGGCCAACATGGGGGACATTATTACAGATGGGGGCCAACATGGTGGACATTATTACAGATGGGGGCCAACATGGGGGACATTATTACAGATGGGGGCCAACATGGGGGACATTATTACAGATGGGGGCCAACATGGGGGACATTATTACAGATGGGGGCCAACATGGGGGACATTATTACAGATGGGGGCCAACATGGGGGACATCATGTTACTGAGGGCGCTGCAGGGGTTGGGATCTTTATAAAAAAGAGCCATCGAAATTCATCCGTTTTTCATGGCCATTTTTAATGGTCATAAAAAAACGAATGCAAAGTGACCATTAAAAATGGACAGATGGCCAGAAAATGAATGCACAAATGGTTGAAAAATGGCCATGAAAAACTGACAGTGTGTCTGGTGTTTTTTTTCACATGTCGTCTGCGTGTAGCCTAATGGTGCTGTCATTAGTGCTTTTTTCAATTTCCTGAATATGTTTTAGTTTTTGCTTGGCAAAATATGCCAGAAACGGCATGTAAATAAAGGCTGTTTTCCAATCTGGGCTACCAGGGACAAGGAGTTCTGTTCAGGGACAGCCTTAAAGGGGTTGGCCCAAGTTTAGAAGAGGTTATCTCCTAGAAGGTTTCTCCTATCCCCTGATCGCTGGGGTCTAACTACTGGGACCAGGGGCGTAGCTATAGGGGGTGCAGAGGTAGCAGTCGCTACGGGGCCCAGGAGCCTGAGGGGGCCCAAAGACCCTTGTGCCGCATAAAAAGACATACAAAGTACTGAGGGAAGGGAGGCCCAAGCTGAACTCCTGCACCAGGGCCCATGAGCCTTTAGCTACGCCCCTGACTGGGACTCTCACCGAGACCAGGGTCCCATTACTCCAATCTGATTGGTAGGTCAGACATCCACCCTGTCACTCCATTCATTCTCTATGGGATTGCTGGGGATAGCTGAGTACGGCGCTTAGCTATATCTAGCAGTCCTATGAAGAATGAATGGAGCATCAGGGCATATGCTATATCTGCCAGTCCATTAGATTGGAGGAACAGGACCCCTGTTCTTGGGAATACTGGGGGTCCCAGTGGTCAGACTCACAGTGATCAGCTAGTTATTCCCTATTCTGTTGAGAGGGTATAACTTCTAATAATCCCTTTAAGATTAAGCCCGCCACAAGCCCTGATTGAGCGCCTGATATACTGAACTGTTCATTCCCAAGAAGGACAGAAACTGCTGTACAATTGCCTTATAACCCAGTTGTCAGTTATCAGGACTGTCTATATATACCATATACACTCACCGGCCACTTTATTAGGTACACCTGTCCAACTGCTCGTTAACACTTAATTTCTAATCAGCCAATCACATGGCGGCAACTCAGTGCATTTAGGCATGTAGACATGTTCAAGACAATCTCCTGCAGTTCAAACCGAGCATCAGTATGGGGAAGAAAGGTGATTTGAGTGCCTTTGAACGTGGCATGGTTGTTGGTGCCAGAAGGGCTGGTCTGAGTATTTCAGAAACTGCTGATCTACTGGGATTTTCACGCACAACCATCTCTAGGGTTTACAGAGAATGGTCCGAAAAAGAAAAAACATCCAGTGAGCGGCAGTTCTGTGGGCGGAAATGCCTTGTTGATGCCAGAGGTCAGAGGAGAATGGGCAGACTGGTTCGAGCTGATAGAAAGGCAACAGTGACTCAAATTGCCACCCGTTACAACCAAGGTAGGCAGAAGAGCATCTCTGAACGCACAGTACGTCAAACTTTGAGGCAGATGGGCTACAGCAGCAGAAGACCACACCGGGTGCCACTCCTTTCAGCTAAGAACAGGAAACTGAGGCTACAATTTGCACAAGCTCATCGAAATTGGACAGTAGAAGATTGGAAAAACGTTGCCTGGTCTGATGAGTCTCGATTTCTGCTGCGACATTCGGATGGTAGGGTCAGAATTTGGCGTCAACAACATGAAAGCATGGATCCATCCTGCTTTGTATCAACGGTTCAAGCTGGTGGTGGTGGTGTCATGGTGTGGGGAATATTTTCTTGGCACTCTTTGGGCCCCTTGGTACCAATTGAGCATCGTTGCAACGCCACAGCCTACCTGAGTATTGTTGCTGACCATGTCCATCCCTTTATGACCACAATGTACCCAACATCTGATGGCTACTTTCAGCAGGATAATGCGCCATGTCATAAAGCTGGAATCATCTCAGACTGGTTTCTTGAACATGACAATGAGTTCACTGTACTCAAATGGCCTCCACAGTCACCAGATCTCAATCCAATAGAGCATCTTTGGGATGTGGTGGAACGGGAGATTCGCATCATAGATGTGCAGCCGACAAATCTGCGGCAACTGTGTGATGCCATCATGTCAATATGGACCAAAATCTCTGAGGAATGCTTCCAGCACCTTGTTGAATCTATGCCACGAAGAATTGAGGCAGTTCTGAAGGCAAAATGGGGTCCAACCCGTTACTAGCATGGTGTACCTAATAAAGTGGCCGGTGAGTGTATATAGACAGCATACTCAATTTTTAGGACGGTCAAAAATTTTGATTTTACTGAGCAGCATGTGGGGTGCCGCACCATTAGTACCATCAGTACTGGGGTCCGGCACCATCGGAACTCTAGAAGCTGGGGATTGGTAAGGTAGATATAACTTTTTTTTATGTTCTTTTTTTTTCACAGCCATTTTTTCTTCCCCTGGAATACTTTCTTAGCACAAAAAAATCATCTGATTATAGACTTTTTTTTTTACCAAATGATAAAAAAAATATGTAATGTGAGATCTAATGCACAGGTACGAACCAGACAGTTTCTGGAGCAGTTTAATAAGTTTATTAATGCAAATTTATTTCTTAGGTCAAAAAGGAGGACATTTAAGGAGCAAAGAAGGACAGAGCGACTTGGGTTCATTAGAGGGACACTTACAACCAACATGACCCAAGTGGAGATAGACTGCACTCATCGCCTACAGGGTCTTGTGGATATCATTCCATCCAGGGACTGAATTCTATGAGCTGTGATATCTATATCCCTTATTTTGGAGCCTTTGTATTCTCTGTGCTGCTGTACACTGTGAATTTCCCCATGGTGGGACTATTAAAGGACCCTTATCTTATCTTATGATAGTGATTCACTGCTGTACATTTGGTTACATGTCAGGATTTACTGCTTGTTACATATTCTATAGTAAAAATACCTTGCAACCACAGCCTCTATGTTAATGCTGGCCATCCTCCTGAACGTCTTATACCATGAATACGTAATAAATATCAATTATGGGAAACACCTTTAATTCTTTTTATGATTTCATCAAGCTCTTCGTTTGGAATATCTAATACTCTGACACCCATGGTTGTGGGGTTTACAGAGTTTTATTCAAGGGTCTCGGATCAGGGACCCCATGAAGAATAGATGCAGTACGTGCAATCTAAGCTACACTGACTGTACACAGATTTCTAAATCACTCAAGCCGTAAATATCAGATGTGTCAACTTACAAGGGTACAAATCACTGGAATTGAAGGCTTTGGACCAAAAATGGCATTTTGATGGAAAACGCCTCTCTTTCATCAGTCAAGGTGTGATAAGTCTATGAGGAGTCTTCTGGTAAAAATGTATGAGGGCCACTGAATAACTGACAGGCAACATTCACAGGCTGGAAAGCGATCATGCTGATAAAGTGGTAAGACATACTGGGGTATGCTCTCTGTCCCGGAGGTCAGAATTCCCTGATATTTCTTAGGAAGATTAATGTGGAATTCATCCATACATTGTAGTTCACTCTTCAGTGTACAGAATTCTTCAGTCTGGAAGAGTCTGATCCATGGTCTATAGGTGCAAATGGAGAACAACATCTACTAGTGATGTACTAAAACATAAAAAAGCAACATCACCATCTAGCAGTGGTGTAACTAGGACTGCCTGGGCCCCACAGCAAATTTTTGAATGCCCCCTCCCCCTCGGTCCCCTTAAGGCAGACCTCAGACCAGACCAAAAAAAAAATACTCACCTCTCTTCTCCTCCTATGGGCACCTCTGGTCTTCATGCAGCACTGTGTCTAGACACCTGGCGTTGCACGTGTCAGGTCCTAGTGCGCTCATACACACGCTACATCCTTTCCTGAAGCTGTGTGCTGCCAGGACTTAGTGCAGTGCAGGCGCCCAGAGAAGAAAACCATACTCACCAATCCCTGGGCCCTGACAATAAATCCATTAGTCCTCGTGGGCCCCTTCCTGAGTTTGGGCCCCATAGAAGCCATTTTCCCTGCTTTCATGGTAGCTATGCCCGCCATCTAGTGCAATGACCCAAATATCGGCACAGAATAGAGAGTTGTCTCTAACCTTAATCGGTTGTGCTTAACAGGCAAAACTATATAGTAAGCTTGTAGGAAATCAAATGTTTCCTGCAGCTCACCACACAGCAGATGGTATGCATACCATTGCTCTTGAGCTCTTGAACATATTTAAAAATAGTGAAAAATTAAGGCCAGAGCGCTGCCAAGATAAGCAATACAAAATTTATTGTAAAAAAACATGGAAGATGTCTTGGCACTGGAGTAGTGTCTTCATCAGGCCATAATACAGGGGTGTAGGTATAGGGGAAGCAGAGGAAGCAGCTGCTAAGGGGCCCAAACTCAGAAGGGACCCACCCTGGAGGAGAATTAAAACATTTTATTGTCAGGGCCCCCTCAACAGTATTATACAATGATATTATATACAGTGAGATGACATACAATATATATGTGTAGGAAATGGATGGAGCAGCTTCTTGGCCTGGATTGAGACACGATCTTGACTAGCCGCAGGAGGGAGGTTTGCACGGGAGGAGGTGGTTGCTGGGGGGCATTCAAAATGTGCTGTGGGGCCCAGTCAGTTCAAGTTTCACCACTTCTAAAATACCAAATATTTTAGCTTGATGAAGATACTAGTCCAGTGCTGAAATGATTTGCCTGTGTGTTTCCATTAAAGGGGTTGCCCCACAAAAAATATTGCATGTAATTAAAAATTTTGTATAGCCACTGAGTTATTCAATAAAATGTATCTGGATAGCACCACCTGCTGTTTGTTCTTTTTCTTATTTCTTTGACCTGCTCACTGAGAAGGCCGCACATGCTCCGTTTTATCCTTCAACTGCCTCCTGAGCTGTGATAGGGAGAGCAAGGACATACCTCCTGAGCTGTGATAGGGAGAGCATGGACACGCCCCCTTAGCTTCAGCAGAAAAGACTCTCCCCTGAGTTGTCAGCTTGATATAAATCTAGCAGAGCAAAGAATGAGGAGATGTGAGGTATAGGGCTGGTTTTAGCTTTCTTAGAAAAAGATTGTCATGTACTATATGATGTCTGATTTTCATTATTTACATTAATCATGGGATAACCCCTTTAAATTTTGTATTGTTTTTGTTGGTAGCGCCCTTGACTTAATTTTTTTTTAACTATTTTTAAATAGTTACTACTAATTATATTTTATTTAATAGGTGTATTCATATAACCAAATGAATTATAAATAACTATATAGTATGAAATAATTTACCTTAAAGGGTTAAAGGATCAATCCTGCCCTTGAGAGTCAAACTAGATAAGCATTCAGCCAAGCATTTTTATACATTTACACTGAACTGACCCTATAGAAATCAGGGCAATGCCTTTACACTGGGCAATTTGATTTTTGATGCTTTTTATTTATTTTTCTGTCTAGGATGGCTGTGAATTTTTGACAAAAAAAAATGAAAAGTAAAATGCATCACTGCATCAAATAGTGTGAAGGCATTGCCCTGATTTCTATAGACTTTTTCCTGTGCCACTAGTTTTCACTTGCTGATATGGCATATGCAACCCTGACTTTGCCCATAGCTGATGATGATTATATTGTACTCAATGCTGCAAGGTCAGCGCAAATATGATAAGCCATTCAGGGCATAGTCACTCCTGCCATTTTCTCTTAGTCCTTTCCCTTGCTTCTAGCAGTTTCCATACATCTATTACATGACATCTTCTTGCTCTGGAGCAGGATGTGACTTTTTGCTCATTAAGTATATGTAGTGGCTGTTAGACTATCATTTTAAATAACAATAAAGGCTCCACTTGCACTATAAAAACCCTGCGTGGAAAAAAATGTGGTTACGGTTTAGCATCAACTTTAATGATTCTGTATCACAGTAAAAGTGTTTTATAGTCCGAATAATGTTTACATACGTACATTGCACTCGGCCTGTTTACAGTCTGTGTTTTTAGATCTTGTGCAGTTGCTTTAACCTTTTTAGTATTTAGGTTACTTGGATGTATTTCAATATGTCAACAGTTAACCAAGAGACAAACCCGGTGATGATAAAACTGATTAATAGCTATGTAACTGTACCTCTGCTCTGCCGCTGCCTTTCACAGCATGCAAAATATTGCTGTGTATTCTACTGAATATACTATCTCCAGTCATCAGCATGAATAGGAAGAAGTATGGATGCACACAGGCCAGGTTCATGCCGGGTTCATATTTTAAGGCCAGTGGTTGCCATAATGGATGCATTTTTGGAATTAGTATCGTCTTGCATCCTCCATTGGGACTAATGTAAAAAAAAATAAAAATACTTCAATAGCATCTGGTATTTTAAATGATTGGATGTTAGCTTTTCCGTATTGTTACTTTTGCCAATAAGGAAAACAAAAGGCCTCAGTAATGTGCCATTTACCAGTATGTCAGAGGCAGGGGCATAACTACCATAGCGGCAGACCATGCGACTGCTACAGGGCCCAGGGCCAGTGTTAGTTGGGATCATCCCCTCTCCTACTGGAGGTGAAAACTTGGTCAGGACTTCAACCTCTAAAGGAAAAATGGCCCAAGGCTCATTGAAAAGGGTTTAGGCGGAAGCCCTTCTGTCCTGTGTGGGGGGCCTGGTTTGATCCTTGCTATGGGGCCCTTTCTTCTCTATGTACGCCACTGGTCAGAGGTAGTGTCAGTATGGCCTAAATCACTATATTAAAATTGGTATTACTGACAACTGGTAAGCTTGCACTTATTCTAATTTCCCATTCCCATGGAATACTCAGATCTATTGAGAGTAGTGCCTAACTACCTACAGAAGTTGGTACTGATCCTTCTAGAGCAGGGGTAGGCAACCTCCGGAACTCCAGCTGTTGTGAAACTACAACTCCCAGCATGCATACTTGCTCTGCTCTTCTGAGAACTCACATAGAAATGAATGGAGCATGCTGGGAATTGTAGAGGAGCGGACATTTGGCATGAATTAAATCCTGAGTAGGCTACTGAAATTTAGTTTATTCATCTTATACTATACAGACTACCCTATCCGAATTTATTATATTAATGAATTTCATTCTTATCAATGCATGAAAAATTCTGCTACGTGAGTTGATTTTAACAATCAGGATCACCTAAAACTGAGCAGGTCACAGGGTAGTCTGCTACTGTGCTTCCTCAACGAGCTGTAATCTGCAGAGGAACTTGAAAGATTCAATTCTCCTGCACGCTGCCACAGGGGAAATGAAGCATCACCTTGATTTGTAGCTACATTCTGCCCCAGCTACTTGATGGAAGTCTCTGATGAGTCCTCTCTTAGCTCAGAGTGCAGAATAGTATATTCTGGACTATTATGTGTTAAAATGGGGCAGGACATTGTTGCAATATTTGGGCAAATTTCCTTATAGTGGTGCACTTTACATGTCTAAGTATCTGAATTTTAATATTAGACAAATTTATTATTCTGGCACACGGACCTTTATAGATTTAGAGCAGGGATGCTCAACCTGCGGCCCTCCAGCTGCCTTCTGTAGGCTCATAGCAGTAGCCTGTCCGGACATGCTGGAAGTTGTAGTTTTGCAACAGCTGGAGGGCCGCAGGTTGGGTATCCCTGATTTAGAGAATCATAAATCCGCTAGATTTACGTTAAAATTTGCCAAAAAATATGACAAAAATGTGTCCATGTACAAAAAAAGTGTCTGTGCACAAAAATTCTGCTCTGCTCCAAAAATTTGTCTGTGCGCCACAAAAATGTGCCCTTGCATATAAAAAACCTGTCTAGTCTAAGTTTACACCATTTATAAGTTTGTGTAGTTTGACTCCAATAATGTGCCAAAATTTTGGTACATTTTTTTGGCACACGGATGTACCTCTAGACTCCTATGCCCCTTTCATGTGAAGCCATGCCCCCTCTATAAGAAGCCTATGAGCAATTAGGACAAAGGGGACAGAGTTAGAACACTCTGCACCACTGGTTAGAGGAGAACCACAACTGGCTTCAGGCCTATCCTCCTCATGTGTGGTCTGCATGTCCTTTTCACAGAGAAAGCTGAAGACGGGGACAGTAGCCCAAGGCTTGTTCGGAATCTTAAACGGTTTTTCTAAGATTTGTGATACAGTAAAAAAGAAAAAAAATAAATATTCACCCATTAAAACAACCGCTGCTTCAGCGCAGCTGATATGATGCTCCTGGATGCAGTGATGATGTGCCTGTATACCCATGTGGCTGCTGCAGCCAACTACTGGCCTCAGCAGTATATGGCAAGAGACAGCTGCGGTCAGTGATTGGCTGCAGCAGTCACATGGGTATATGGACATGTCATCACTGCAACCAAGTGAACAGAGACTGGCAAGAAACACCAGAGCGACAGTGCTGGAGCAGCAGCTGGTAAGTTAACAGGTCAGTATTGTTCTTTTTTTTACCTTGCTCACGGTCCATGCCTGTGGTCAACTTTTTTGTTTTCTATGAAAATACCTTCAAATCAATCACATTTCTCTTGGCTGCTTCATCTCTGCTGCATTCACTTTACATTGTCATGAATTGATTGCCCCAGGTGCCATTTTCACAACCCCTTAGCAAACAATTGTTTTTGCCAGGGGGAGTTCACCAGCCAGACAATTTTCCCTGCAGATGAATAGTCATCTATGTGACACAAAGACATCTCGAGCCTGCCAGCACATGAGCCACCTGTGCCAAATAGCTCTATGTTCTGGCTGATAGAAGGGGGTCCTAAGTTGAGGGACACTCTCTATGATGTCCATAGGTGCTGGAAGGTCATATGGATGGAGTTTGTCTTTAAAGTAAGTGAAACTCAATAAGTGCAGTCCCAACAAATGGTTAACTTAAAATTCTTGAGCCACAATGAAAAATTTAAAAAGAACCCTAACAATCACTAATTATTTACAGTACTGGTCTCCTCATGGGCGGAATAATTTGGGTCCAATCAGACCCCAAGGCAACTTCACCCTCTATAGTTATGATGATAAGTCCTAAAGGATTCTGAGGTTGAAGTGATTTTAATGAGACAGTCTACTTTTCATGTATTTTCCTAAGCTTGAGGAACTTGAGGCATTGGTAGTAAGTCTATGTCCCAGATGTCCCTGCTTCCTCGCTCCATAAATTACCGCTTTGCCTTCTGAAATGGTCTTAAAGGGAACTTACCACGCTCCATGCTGCACCAACACCCCATAACTAAATCTTACCAAAGAATAAACTATGACCGTGTTAGCAAAGAATTAGTGGCCAATAATACTAGTCATAACTACTTGAGCAGAACATTGAGACGTGCATCTAAACTTCAATGCGTAATCCTCAATCACCATAAATGTGTCCCATTTTCTTTTCTCAGTTACTCGGGAGTTTATACAACCTTTTATCTGAGAGTCCTTCAAGGAAACTGTACATAAAACTGCTGAAATCTCTCACTGATGTGGTGCCAAAGAGATCCATGGGATATGTAAACCTCATTAAAAACTAGATAGTAATAATACAATATGTCTTTCTGTTAATGAGCTGCAAAGTACATAGAATTTTACAGACACAATAAGTCTGTATCCCTAAGAGCTTACCAAGTAATTCTTCTCAAGATGCTCAAACCCACAAGATGTGTTCTAGGGAACCTAAGCGGGGAACTGCAGATATATAAAAGTACTCTCAATAAAATGTATCCTTGAGGACCCATAAACGTATACATAACCTAGCTATAGGTAAAGAGATCTGTAACTGAAAGCTGATACCAGGGCTGACCTCGTACAACCCTATTAATGCTTGTTCCCATATGAAGAGCATTAAACTAGTCTTCCTTCATAGCCACATTCCACTTTTGGATTCTTTCTTATATTATAGAAGTTTATTTATACATTCAGTAATGCATAAAAAGAGCAATTTCCCACCTTTTCCACTTTTTAGGAACAAAGGGGCACATTTATTAAGACCAGCGTTTCACACTAAAAGAGGTGTAGACCTTTGGGCCGTAATCTGCCTAACATGGGCGTATTTCTGTTGAATAAATGACCCCCAAAATTTTTTGGGTGGTACACCTTAATATTCTGGTCTGAGGGCCACAATATCAAGGTGCATCAATGCCAAGGGTCACATTAAAACATAAAGGGGTATTGCTATCTGAGACATATCAAAATTATATGCCATAAATGTCTAATAGGTAGTGGTTCCACTTCCAGGACCACATATGGGGAAAAATTGGGGACTCAAGAAAGGACAAACCCATGCATACATGACCACTAATCCATCTCAGCTACCACTTTCTGTTTTGCCACATAGAGGTTAGGAGACCCCGATTCTGCTTATATGTAGAGGAGTCCCAGAGATAGTCACAAAATACATTATTGGTACATTATTGCCCATTCCTGCGCTACTCATCATTCCAGTTTTCTCTTACATGGAAAATACAGCGACCAGACACTTACAGGAATGTCTATGACCAACTGGTTGGAGGCCACACAGAATGGTGTTGCAGGCCGCACATGGCCCCTAGGCTGCAGGTTATGTACCCCTGTCCTATGTTATTCACCCCACCTTTGTGAAACCTCAGCCATCTAATGTTTTAGTCATGCAGTTTTGGAAGCTAAAATCAGGAGTTGATCATAAAAGGAGAGAAGGTATAAAGGAGAGATACAATGTCTCTTCTTTTTTTAATTCACTCCTGGAAGAAGCCTGACCGTGTGGCATTTATTTTTCTCCTAGTGTAATCTATCCCCCCTCATCTCCCACAACTCCAAAATATACTGATAAGTTAACTGCAACCCCCTTTTCTCCTTCCCTATTATGGACATGGATTCCAATATGCATTCTATAGAAAGCAGTATCGAATATTGAAGTGGCATATAAATATAGGAAATATTATATGAAATATCAATAGATTATTAAATCAGGCCTTATATGTACACACAGTAGTCATAGTCCAAAAAGGACCATTATGTGGCACAGCTAGTTTCCACTTTTAAAGGGGTTGCCTCATGTCTTCTTCAAAAACAGCCACTTCTGTTTGTATGTTTCTTATAATGTACAACTGTGATCAATTAAAATAAAAATAAAATATTATTTAAAAAAACAAAACAAAACAAAAAAAACCCAGCCACTTCAGTGATCATATGATTGCAAATAGAGATGAGCGAAGTGAGCTTCGGATGTTACATCTGAAGTCGCTTCATTGAAAACTTTGGATTAATACTATACGGAGATCCATCTCCGTATAGTATTAAAATGTACGGGATCCGATGAGCCGACGTTAGCTATTCGCGTGACTTTGTTGAATAACTTTGGTAATTGATTCTTAAAGTGGAAAACCACTTAAAAACCGAACTCGGCTTTGGTTCCGAGGTACCAGTCTCTGTACAGTATTAATCCGAAGTTTTGAACAAAGTCTATAATATACTGATAAGACAGCCCTTTTAATTTCCAGGGAAAGAGTAGAAATCTGCCCAGTGCCATATCTGCATTGAGAGGATTGATCTGTAGGGAATTTAAAATTTACCACAACTTGACATTTTTTTTTGCCAGCATGCTTTTGTGGCTAAGGCTGTATTCATACTCCATCCTCCACTGGCAGTCTTAGCAAATTTGACAGAATAGCAATGCTATGCATACCTTCAAAATGATGGAAACTATGATACAACTGCTTATGCTAATGGGATCCATTTGGTGGCAGTAGTATCCATTGTACAATGGATCCAACATAGCATTGTGGCTTCCATTATAAATTAAATCTACCAGAGTAGTGTGAACAGAGCCTATAAGGAATGTTTAAAGAGTCACTGTACTTTACTTTAATTTAATTCAGAATGGTCTAACTAGCAAATTTCTAAATCACTTTATTTAGAAAATATGCTTGCATCCACCTGAAAAAAAGCTGTAAAGTAATGGCCACTAGGGGTCTCACAACAGTTTAGTTCCAGACCACTGGCTGTTGTCAGGCAAGATCCGTCCCAGGTAAGAGAGACTCAGAGGATGCCTGAGGAAGTGGCAGATGTAGCTGAGGAATTGAGCCTGATAGAAGCACTGCCTCTACACTGTTTTTGAAGATTATAGGAGCCTCCTGTGTGTCTGCCAGTGTGATCTCTCCCTCCTTTATCAGCTATCTGAGCTCCCTAAAAGCAAACAGACATAGTAGGAAGTAAAAGACGTGAGGTCACTGCACACAGTACTGGTATATTCAATAGAAGGGAGACACCCACTGCTTCTAAATGAAATGCATCTATCTGTGCAGCTGAAACAGGGCATAATATGGCTAAAAGAGACATTAGGAAGCACAAAAAACACCAGTTTATTCACATTTATGATTGCACAAAGAAGCACAGCCATTATGAAAACCTTTTTGAAAACTCAGATGCACTTTAACATAATAATAAAAATAATAATAATATATTAGGGTATTTTCTAGGCCTGTGCTGCACCATCTCTAGGTAAAGATAGCAATCTCAGTGAGCAGGATACAATTACTGCAATATAACGTTGTGCTATGAAGGATCCATCTTGCTTCCGACTTTCACCTCAACCCTCACTATAAAATGCAAATGAAGGCTTAGCTTTATTTTGCATAATGTTGTAACAGGATTCAGCTGAATACTAAAATATGGATCAGTATGGGATCATAAATGATAATCAGCAGGATGCACAATACGGCAACAGGGTATTCTTAAAACAGCATTATCAGTCCTATCCTATTTTTTGTGCTATTTCCACAAAATTAAACTTGATTAGTTTTGTTGTTTACAGAATGTGATATAATGAATTAACCATTTTTTAAAAATGTCATCGCTAAAGTTCAGTTCTGGGTTGCACAAGGTTAGAAAAAAAGTTTTTTTTTCTCCTGAAACAGTGCCTCTCTTATCCTTTGGGTGTTTCTGGTATTGTAGCTCAGCCACATTCCCATTACTGTTACTGACCTGCAATACTATTCACAAACTATAGACAAGAGTGGCGCTGTTTCTCACATCAATCCTGAATTATTTATTTTTCAAACTGTCAGCCCAGGACAGTTGTTCAGTTGTTCTCCAGTTTTGGAAAAAACTATTTGTATGGGAAACAGGTTGTACATGCCAATTCTGACCCCATGAAGACAACTTCAGTTCATATGACCTATTAAGGCACAAGGACCTTATAGAAGGGCATCTATGGCTGGGGACCTCTCTGTGAGCAAGAAGGGAAAGTTGATCTCTTAAAGTGCCTCTCATTCTGGGGGACTTCTGCCATCCATAGAGCCATCCGTTGTAATACCACATTTACCCTGCAGGAAAAAATGCAGCGCTAAACATGGGTTTCCCTGGCAGAATCAGCAGTTTGCTGGAGGTGCCGAAGGTACTGTCATATATCACCTTGGCAACTGCTTTCTCAAAGGGATTGTCTCTGATGACACATCTGCTTTAAACACAAATGAGGTGCTGGTTAAATACACTTCCTGTTCTATAGATGCTACTAATCAGCATTCATCTCATTATCATCACAAGCAGGAATACAATGGCAGATAACATCCTGATATAGATAACACTGGATCCACCACTGATTATAAGTCATAGACACAGTCGCCCCCTTTCTCCAGTACCACTGTACAGGTCACATAGCCTGTCCAGAACACATTCTGATAAAAGTCAGTGAGTCACTTCCATGGTACAGGGTTTAGTTATTTATTTTTTTATACATACTTTATTAAACCTTTTTGTAAACCTTTTTTTGGTCCCAATAGGTAAACTGAACTTGAGGTCCTCTGAACGCTTGTTGTGTACTTACAAGAAGCCTATTAAGCCCTGCCTCCATCAGGGCCTAATAGGATTAAGTACATGGTAGACATGTCAACCCATTGGCAACACACAATCGCATTGCACCCCTATTGGATAACAAAGGGAGGCCCCTCCCCCTGTTGAGCCACATATGTGGTATGGACAGAAGGATTACATGTCTGACATTGGAGTAGCTCAAATTCCTGTCATTGCAGAGGGGCTTTAGATATATATCACTTTTTTTTATATCCCTGTATTCCAATAACCAGGTAGTTTAATTTATTTACCTCTGGCATCCATTTCAGGACTGAATTAATAGATAAACTATTAATCAGGGGTATAGCAATATGGGGTACAGAGAGAGCATTTACACCAAGGCCCTGGCACCTGACAGGGTCCAAAGACCCCTCTGTTCATAAGAAGACACCATAATTAATAGGGTTTTCTGAGATTTAAATACTGATGACCTATCCCTGGATAGGCCATCAGTATTTGATCGGTGGAGGTCCAACACCTGGGACCTCCACCAATCAGCTGTTTGAGAAATGACTGGCGCTCTAGTGCCAGCACAGTGCCATACATTGAATAGTGACTGTGCTTGGTTGAATAGGGCTGAGCTGCTCCTGGGTCATGTGACTGATGAATGTTTTGTCACTAGGACTAGGGAAAGCATTGAGAAGGCTGCCGCTGCCTTTTCAAGCATATGATTGGCGGGGGTCCTGGATGTCGGACCCTGACCAATCAGGTACTGATGACCTATCCAGAAGATTGGTCATCAGTATTTAAATCTCAGAAAACCCCTTTAAGGGCTCTGTTACAGATTTTGCATTAGGATCCAGGAGCTTTCATTATATCTGTGCTATGATTAAATACTTTTTAATTATAGAAACGGAAATTTACTGTAAACTAAGAGTCATTGCACAGTATTTTCCTCTATAGATCAGTTCAGAATAAAGGCATTTATGAGGAAGGCAAGACAAAGAGTTGGAATACAAAAGTGTCTGTCCAGAAGGGGGCAGCTGGGACGTGTGTGGCTTAGAAAAATAACTATTTTTTTTTATTCCCCACTGATGTAATTCTAAGGGTGACCAGCAGGAGGCAGCAGAGACAGATAAACCATCAGCAGTATCTTTAGGGAGCTGGAAAGACCGCACTGGAAAAATCTCAGCACAACATCCTCACTTTAAATTAAAACCATATTCATTTACTGTATTTCCAAAGCAGTTCAGTTTTGTTAAAATTGCCTTCCTGCAAAAGTGTGCTATGATGCATCTATGGGACACCACATAAAACACTGATCAGTGTGGTCTGATTGTGAGTGAAAGCGCCACTTCTAGCTCCAGAATACAACCAACTACATTGCCTTATAATAAAATCTGGGTGTAAATGTTGCTTTCACCTCGTCTGATGAGCAGACAGTTATCAGGAACAAATAGTTTCCAATAATTGCCTGTACAGTTAGCCCGTGTAAGGGGTTGTTCACATATCAGTTATTTGATCAGTTATTTCCATCAATTATTGTCAGCCAAAACCAGGAGTGGACATTACACAGAGATCCGGTATAATGAAAAGATCTGCACCTGTTTGGTGTTTTTGACCCGCACCTGGCTTTGGCTCACAATAACTGATGGAAATAACTGCCAGCAACCATGAGGAGGGCTCAGGTGGCCCCCTGGGCATCGGCCCACAGGAAAATTATCCTGTAAGGTATATGGTCAATCCGCCCCTGGCAATATGTAATGGAGACATATAGAACGTGCACTAGACATTTATCTGCCTTATCCTATTGTTTGTATGGATAAGTGAGCCATAGGGAACTATTTTATGGAGTTTGTGTTTCCTCCCTGTGTCTTTAAGGGTATCTTCCGCTATCTTGGTTTCTACACATTCTGAGATCATATGGGAAGACTTATCAAAGCTGGTGTAAAAGGAAAACTGGCTTAGATGCCCATAGCAACCAATCAGATTCCACCTTTTATTTTCAGAGCTCATTTGGAAAATGAAAGGTGGAATCTGATTGGTTACTATGGGCAACTAACTAGTTCTACTTTATACCAGTTTTCATAAATCTCCCCCAGTCTGATTAGTCTATGTTGACACTGTGTTTGTGGTGTCCATTCAAAGTTGGTAAAGCTGCTGCTGCATATGTCGAAAGTATCCATAGGGCCCAATGAATACCATAAGAGTTAAAAGTCTGCTGAGCATTTCTACGCAGAGATATCCCACAAAAACAAAATGTACCACGTGATATGCTACTTTTTTGTTTTTAACGCGACAGACATGGATGGATATGTGACAGACATGGGTGGATATGTTACATACATGGGTGGATATGTGACAGACATGGGTGGATACGTTTGAATACAATGGGGACATTTCTAAAACTGTCTAAAAAAAAATAAAATTGTTGCCTGCAGCAACCAATCACAGCGCAGATTTAATTTTGCTTTCTACTATTTAAAAATGAAAGGTGCACCGTGGCTGGTTGCTATGGGCAACAAAAGCTGTTTTTCTTTTAGACAGTTTCAGAAATTTGTCCCTGTGTTCACCGAATATCTAGACCTGGTGTGTCATACGCTTTGTCATGCTATGTCTACCATTACCATATACTTGGAAATGTTCTCACTGTTTTGCTCCCTTATCATCAATTTTGTATAAATTGTACTGTAACCATCTGAATGTTCTTATGTCCTCCGATGAAGTCTTTGGCCTCAGGGAAATGTGTCAGGATGTTGTGTATCTGACTGGGAACTATGAGGGACATTTATCAAAACTGGTCCTAAGAAAGACTGGATTAGTTGCCCATAGCAACCAACCAGATTCCATGTTTCATTATATAAAGCTCCTTTGGAAAATGAAAGGATCAATCTGATTGATTGCTATGGGCAACTAAACCAGTTTTCCTTAGCACCAGATTTGATAAATGTCCTCCTTTGGGTCCATACTGGGGACATACAGATGTGGTGGGGAAATCAACCATCCATGCTTGTCCTGGGAGATCCTCCAGAGGATAAGTCATCAGTATTTAAGTCTTGGAAAAACCCTTTAAGTGTATAGATACAGCTTTACTTAAAGGTGTTGTCTCACTTCAGCAAGCGACATTTATCATGTAAAGAAAGTTAAAACAAGTCACTTTCTAATGTTGCTGGCATGATTCACTTTTCCCTCACATTATACACTTCTGGTTTCCATGGTTACGACCACCCTGCAATCCAGCAGCGGTGGTCATGCTTACATACTATAGTGTGCAAGCACGACCTCCGCTGCTGGATTACAGGGTAGTCGTAACCATGGAGACCAGAAGTGTATGATGTGATGGAAAAATGAATCAAGCCAACAAGGAAAGCAATATTATATTGTATTACACTGTATTACACTTGTATTACACTTTTCTACATGATAAATGTCATTTACTGAAGTAAGACAACCCCTTTGATATCAAACTTCACCCACCACATGCAATTTAACAGTGGCTACTAACACACGTTAGTGCACATTTAAATATTGTGGCTGCTTCTGGATTCCGCCATAGTTATAGTTAAAATTTGGCTTATTCTTGGTACAGTTTGGCGCATCTCATATTCATATTTACCAGCATTTAAAAAGTAAAAATCTGGACAAAATGCCCACTTTGAGGCTTCCATAAACCACAACCTTCTCTACAACCGTTTTGCATGGCTGTTCCGCAAAATCAAATCTTCTATATCCATAAAGCAAGCAAGCCAAAAAGAATCATCCGCTGTCTGACGAGCACTGGACCTGCCTAACGATAGATGCACATGGCTGCAGGTTTACATGCAAAAAATCTACATTTTTCCACAGATTTCCATTTTTGGTGCAGATTTGATGTGGTTTTTCTGCAGACCTCACCTTTGCATTGAAAAGAGTGAAAGCCGCACATGAGACACAAATAATTTAATTGCTGCAGATTTCAGAATCCGCATGGCAGGTCAATTTCTGCACGGAATGAAAAAGCAAAGTGTACATGAGATTTGTGTACTCCCATACACTTTGCTGGGACTGTATTATGCTACGGTTTTTCTTCACGAGAATTCACATGGAAAAACCGTACCATAGCCTTAGGGTACAGCCATACGGTGTGACTCCACCAAATTTGGCACATAGGTACACTAGGTGTCTAGGAAGGTTTTCGTAAAGGTCTCAGCTCTTTATGATGCACTGTTCTTGAGGTACTCATAAAAAAATATGGCGCCATCACAAGACTCGTATTAGCCAACAGAAGCTTGTAGCTCCTTCACATATCCTGACATACGCATGGTCACATGGCCTTACTAGCCAATAGAAGCTCGCAGGTGCTTCAGTCTTCGCCTCACTGACATACACACAGTTTACAACAGGTTTCCATAACAACTCAGAATGCTGCGGAGGTCACTGTTAAAGGGGATAGGGCACTGTGGAGGTCACAGTTAAGGAAGCAGGTGCTGTAGATGTCACAATTAAGTAGGTGGGGCGCTGTGGAGTTCACATGTAAGGGGGCGGGATGCTGTCGAGTTCACTGTTAAGATGGTGGGGCGCTGTGGAGGTCACTTTTAAGGGGCAGGTGCTTTAGGTGTCACAATTAAGTTGGTGGGGCGCTGTGGAGGTCACAGTAAAGGGGGCAGGGTGCTGTGGGAGTCACTTTTAAGGTGGTGGGGGGTTCTGTAGAGGTTACAGTTAAGGGGTCGGCGCACTGTGGAGGTTATTGTTAAGGGGCAGAGCGCTGCGGAGGTCAGTCTTAAGGGGTGGAGTGCTGTGGAGGACACAGTTAAGGGGGCAGGGTGCTGTGGAGGTCACAGTTAAGGGGGTGAGGTGCATGGAGGTCACAGTTAAGTGGGGCGGTGTGCTATGGGGCGACAGTTAAGGGGGCAGGGCGCTATGGAGGTCATTGTTATGGGGTGACAGTTCAGAATAAAAAAAACATTGTGTAACTGCCAGCGTATATATAGGGCTACTAGTGATTTCCTTGTAACAGAAAACAAGGGCATGGATTGACGCCCTGGGCACCCTTGGAACAAATCTAATAAACACAAAAACATACCAACACATCATACTCAGGCAGCGCCGGGTACTTTTTCTAGTCTATGTATGTGTATTACATGACTTGCAATCCCAATTATAATTTCTTTTTTTACTACGGCCAGTCATCTGACTATGCAAATAACCGTGTCATTTAAGGGGTAAATTCTCTCAGCAAGAAATCACTTAGATTCGCTGATTCCACAAATGAACTGCATACAGTTCTATATTACAGAAAAGTATGGTAATTAAGTATTTATAAATGGCAGAAATAAGAAAAAAGGGGAACCAATCCTGTGAAAGAGCACGACGTGACAGGCTGGAAATGAAGCATATTAACGCTTCGGCTTGTAAAATTGAATATGCTTGAGTGAACAGGGAATATTACCAGGTAGACTTCATAGCTGTCAATATTCACAGAGAGAAGAGCTCAGGGATTTGAACGAAAAGTGAAAATTTAGAAGAAAGGGTATAATGTGATTCATGCTATTATACTCATCTGGTATGAGATCTACATGCATGGACTGACAGGGATTCTTAAGAATCAAAGTAAACATTATATAGATAGTAAAAACATCCCCGACACACACAGTCTGCCTAAGAAGTCACCAGGCTTAGTACATTATATATTAGAGCACTGTAGATGCCCTGGTAAGGCTTCTATCCACCTTCATTTGCTATAATTCAATTATGCAACCCCCAAAGGGACGTCTGTAGGGGACTCCTTGACAGACAGTTCAGTGACAAAGGACCCTATGCATCAGTGATTAAAGACGTTGTTCCATTATTAAATATTACATTTCTTAAACGCAAACCATAATTATTTTCGAATTGGAATCTTTTTTAAAAAATGTTCCATTGTCTAGATATTGCTGTCCCATACTGCCTGGACTTATGTTGAATCCCTCTCACAATGTCCACCTCATGTGTCCGGTTCTAGTGGTCACAGACACTACCAACAAAATACATGATCCCACACGGAACGAAGGTAACACTCATCATATATCCATAAAAATCCAAATTTATTGAAAAATACAATAATAACATGTAGCTATAGATAATAATAATAAGGCAAAAGCATCATACATACTAACATAGTAACATACTTTATAAGGCTTGTTATCCTACAAGTTGATCCAGAGGAAGGTAAAAAACCCACTTTAAGGGAAAAAATTCCTTCCCGACTCCAATCAGGCAATCAGATCAACAACCTATCTCTAGTAACTATAACCTGTAATATTATTACCCTCCAGAAATACATCCAGGCCCCTCTTGAACTCTTTTAGTGAACTTACCATCACCAGAGAGTTCCATAGTATCACTGCTCTTACAGTAAAGAATCATCTTCTATGTTTCAGATCATGGAAGTCCTACCCATAAAATGCTGTATCAAGTACATGCCCCCGCTTCACAGCATTCCCCAATAGAGATGGAAAGACATGTTCTACAATATCTGTGGGACAAGTCCTATAGTATTGCATCATATAAGTAACAGTGGGCCATAGCACAATGTCATTTCAGAGTCACCTAATGTATAAATAATAAAGGGCCCATAAATCAGAATAACCTAATGGGGGAGACACCCCTATATCATGAACCCCTCTAAAGGTAATAGTAAACTAGGACCCAAAGTATACAGTAATAAAACATAATCAGAGCACCACTATCCAGGAGTAGCTACCCACTAAACACTAACTTGGGTCCTAGTTTACTATTAGCTACTTGTTATTATTGTATTTTTCAATTGATTTGGATTTTTATGGATATTTTATGGGTGCTGCCTTTGTTCCTTGTCTGGAATGTTTTTTGTAGGTAGTGCAGTATATTAAGGCATACCCTGGTTATTACTGTATGTTGAGGCCTTTGTTGGTGTCTAGTGGTCACAGCAGGGGTGTATCCTGAGGCAAAAACTAAAACGGCGACTTCCCAATGCCAATTTCTTAACCTAACCCCTTTGCCACAATGAAAACGCTCATTGCCCTTGGCCCTTCCACTCTTGCCCCTACCTGGTGTTGCCTGAGGCGATCGCCTCACCTGGCCTCATTGTTGGCGCCCCCCTGGGTCACAGACATCCAGTTTCTTAGTTCCACCGACAGATCCTCTTATTCCTGCTGTTGCTTAGGTTAGCCCATAAGAATCATCACTCCAGAAGTGGCTTCTTTCTACTGCGCAACCAAACACAGTAGGTGAATGTTATGAGGGGAAAAAAAAGGACAGCACGGGCATCATAAGAGAAATATCTAGGTACAGGGGCATTTTTGCATTTTTAAATGATTCTAATAGAAAATTAGTTCAGTTTTGTGTATCAAATAGATAACTCTTAGACAACTCCTTTAAGAAAAGTGTACAGTTCACCTATAAGACTTCAAGTGGTTTTCCTAGATTTTAATACTGATGACCTATACTCAGTATACGTCATCAGTATCTGATCGGTAGGGATCCGATACCCGGGACCCCCGCCGATCAGCTATTCGAGAAGGCAACTGCGCTCGCAGTAATGCAGCAGCCTTCTCTTTTCTTTCTGACGACACGTTTATCATGTCTAGACACAGCTCAGACCCATTCAAGTGATTGGGGCTAATCGCAATACCAAGCACAGCCTCCATACAATGTATGGCGCTGTGTTTGGTAAGAATGGAGAAGGCCACAGCACTCACAAGAGCAGCGGTGCCTTCTCAGACAGCTGATCGAGGGTGTCCCAGATGTCGGATCCCCACCGATCAGATACTGATGACCTATGTTAAATTCTTAGAAAACCCTTTTAGAGCAGTATTCCCATCTGGAGCATTTATGCCATAAATGTTTGATAGGCATGGATCACACCCTTAGAGCTCTTCCTATCTCAAGAATGGGTCCCCAAAGTGAATACATAGCAAGTCATTCATGTTTGGCCACCCAGCGCTCGGCTATTTTCAGCAGAAGTCCTAGCAGTGTATGTAGCGGGTTGCGGCGTATTCATGGCTTGCTTTCCGTTCACTTTTATTGGACTTCTGAAAATAGCCAAGCACGCTCGCTCAGCAGTTTTTGGAAATCCCATAGTAGTGAACGGAGAGGATGCCGCCTATTAGAGGTGGGCTCTCCATTCACTGCTAGACCTCATTCTTGGAGGAGCAGGTCACATAATTGGAACCGGCACTTATGGGATATTTATGGCATATCAACCAGGTCTTCTGGGCACAAGTAGTATCCATCATATGTTATATTCGTAATAAATGGAAGACATAAAGGTAGCGTGAACCTTGAGATATTTGATTTGCATACAGCGTGCACTATAAATCAGTGCAGTGACAATACCACTTGTTGCTGTGAAAGGGCTTCCCAAAAATGCTCTTCTTGTTTAAAGGGGCTGTCTCACCATAGAAGATTTTTTGAATCTGATGGCTGATGTTTTTTACTGGGTGAAGAGGCAACCGGCTGTTTATTTCCCCCCCAGTACCAAGTTAAGGACCCCTTAATAGGGCATGTGGACTTGTTACAACTAGAGATGAGCGAATCATCCAAAATTCGCTTTGCCGAACGTTCGTTGAATTTTTCAAAAGATTCGTACTTCATACGAATCTATTCGGCCGAAGCTGCATACAAATCATACGTTATTATGTAGTGTTCTGCTAACACTAATAACGAACATACAATTGTAAAAGGTACGCTACTTATGTGAACACGTACGCATGAGCGCACAAATTGCGTACGAATCCTCAGCGTACTATTGTCAAACGATTGCGTAATATGCAGGCACGCACAACGCTAGGCTTTGCTGGAGCGGAATGGTGGAGCAGGAGGAACTGAGCCCTGACCCCTGGCTACATATGGATAGTGTATCAGCAGATGACAGCAGATCATCTGGCTGTGACTGAGATAAGTGTGCCATCCACTCCACTACCTCATCCACTTTCTCCTCCACTACAATTTTGCGCCTTGGTGGGTCAGCCTGGTGGAACAATGGCCAACTACTACGAATTCTACAAGTAGAAGCTCCGACTACAGGTCCTTTGGCACTGCTGCCCTGTGCCACCTTCTCCTTTTTTTGGAGCTCGAGGTCTGGCTGGAACCCTTTTGCTTTTCCATGTCAGACATTTTCACTTGACTGTGACCCTGCAGGTCCTTGTCTCTCTCCCTGTCTCTCCCCCTGTCTCTCTCCCTGTCTCTCTCCCTGCCTGATTAATTACTAGCCCTGCACTAGCCCTGATATGTATTATGGATTCTCAGAACAATTACACCACAATTCAGTTCAGAAACTTCAGAACTTCACAGACAGTGCTTCTGCTCGTCTCAGCAGTCGCAGCACAATTGATGTCACAGGCTTACCGATCCTATGAGCCAATCAGAGCAAGCCCTTCCCACTATTTCAGGTGACCGCTTTCTTCCCGGGCTTTTTTCCGCCTATTTCAGCACGAATAACGAACTTACAGTAAAAGTTCACTAATTAACTGAATTCGTACACATCAGCGCATAAAGTAACTTATACGTAGCATTAGTGTAGAATTCATCGGACAAGTACGTAGCGTATGCGTACAAAGCTTTAAGAACTTTTTCAAATGGAATGGAGCGAATCTAAGAAGATCCGGATTCGCTTCGGAGTGGAAAATTGCGTAGATTCATATGGAATCTACGAAGCAGCGAATAGATTCGCTCACCTCTAGTTACAACCCCCTTAAAGAGTGTTTTCTGACCATTTAAAAAAGCCCAAACCCAGTTAAGTCCAGTTTGACTCTAGGTTGAAAATAATCTTGAATATCCTCACTAAAAACAGTACAACATGTCTCAATACTTTAAGGCGCCTGTGATATCACTATACACTGGCCTTTCCTTCTGCATGTTTTTCCTTGTGTGCACTTGGATAGACATGTGGAAGACAAAGTGTGTTACCGCCTTAGGACAAATACCTAAAAATGAAGCATTTTAATGGAAGAATGGCAGATTGGAGAGATTTATAGAAAAATAATGAATGAAAAGCCTCCAGACTAAAGCTAGAGCAGAGATTTGAACATCTTTGACCCTTCCACCTCCCACTTCACTGTAATATCTGTCATTTAAGATGGTCATTCAGCCTGCTAAATATACTGTTGTCTAAGCTGTAGAGCACTGCATAAAATAAAATCCATCTAATAAGAGGAATTATGTGACAGGTAGAGGGGACACAGCAATTTGCTCAAAATATGTTTCTTTTCTACAGTATAAGGTACAGACAAGTCTTCTTCTCGTTACCCTGTAGTTATCACTACTGCTCTAATATATTGCTGTTGTGACAACCCCAGAGCTTACAATAGAAAGCAACATCCAGAACAAAATATGTTCTAGAACAATGCAATATTTCATCTTAAAGCAACGGACCATCTTTAAAGTCGTTGCCTCATCAGGAAATCAATTGTCTATATGCCCTATCAGAGCCTTCATGGATGGGTCTCCAGAACACCCCTTTTTTAAGTAGAGTGGAGATCCTCTGCCACATGCTCTGGCAGACTTCCCTGCACATCTATTACAAGGGCAGGGATTCATCTGAATGGCCACCAAGTAATTCGATCTCGTAATGGAATTTACTAGCCCTCTTTGTGTGGTGTAGAAAAATTCCAAATTTTGGTACAAGTCACATTTCGGGCAAAAACTTTCAACTTTGTTCCTTTTACACCGGCTTTGCCCCTTTTTAAAAAAGTGGGCAGGTGGAAGGCCTAACTAACTTAATATTTGAGCCAGAAAACTGATGTAAATTACACCAGAAATCTATGACAGGTCCTTGCTGGCGTAGAGGTCATTTTCTGGTGCATAAGCCTCCTGAGATATGGCAAAATTCTTAAGAGGCAAGTCTGGTGCACCATCTTATTTTTAAATAGACTAGTGTAAGAAATGCCAGTCTTCATAAATCCCTCCATGCATGTATGGTATCACCAGTTCTTACTAGTGGTTTAGGAAACTGTACCCGCAATGATCAGCTGAAGGGGTTGTCTTAATATGAAGGGAGCATCTCCACTCAGAACCAATAAGTGCCAAGGTTTAGTAATGATGCTTTCTCTCCCATTCAGAGATATTGCCATTTTTACACCATAGTAAGAGCCACGGGAGTGGTATTAGAAGTGCAGCCATATTGGTGGTCACTTTTGAATGAGCTTAGAAATGAATGATCAACTATCATTGATTAAACATGCCGCCAAAAAGTTACTAAATTGGCAGTTTTACCAGAAGTTTCTGAGAAGCTGGTTGAAAAGAGACAGGGAATATGACTACACTTCCTGTTGTCCTTTTTGCAAAAATGGCCACCGCTTTTTCATTATACTTGAAGAATATCACATTTTTTTTGAAGGTTGTAAAATGTTAGGAAACCTCTGTGAGATAAAAAGAATATATCTTTATTCTTAAAGATGGTTCCTGTGTAGGGATTCACCACCAATGAGGTGAGGTGAGGCGATTGCCTCAGGCAGCACCAGGTAGGGGCAAGAGGGGGGCAGCCTAAGGGCCATGGGCAATGAGTGCTTTCATTGTGGCAAAGGGGTTAGGTCAAGAAATTGGCATTGGGGTGGGGGGGGGGAGCCGTTTTGTTTTTCGCCTCAGGCAGCAGAAAGGATAGGTGCACCCTTGTTCCTGTGCCATACCTTCCAAGGCTTCTATAATAATAAACTGGATAGGTTAATTTAGGTGCTGTGCTGGTGGACACGGGACCCACCTTTCTCAGGGGCCCACTGAGTGATTCCCCTGTTCCCCTGTGGGCCAGTACTAGCCTAGCTGTCATTGACTCTTCAACTGTTTGCACCATTCATTGTATTAAAAGTATGTATCACAAGCAAATTGCCCATGGTTTTTTTGGGGGGGGCAGTTTATAGAGGTGCACAGCATTCCTGGCCACATTCAGGCCTCCATAACATTGCCAGCCATTATTGGTGCCTTTATCCCAGAGCCATCATAACAGTATCATCCAGAACTCCATATAATACCTACAGCTACAGTGCCCTCACATCAGTACAACCAGTGATCATTTCTGTATGGTTTGGGCAGGGCATCAGTTGTCACAGGACAGTTGCCCTCTTGTGTCTATGTGCACCATCATGATAGAATGCCTCTTGGGCTTGAAGACGCTATTGATTCATTTCTTGTGCATAAATCAAAGTGTAGTGAGAGGCAATGATAGATTTTGCAGGAAATGCTGCCGGTTTACCATCTCTCATGGAAAGCAACCTAACAACGCCACTGTTTTATCTTCTCGTGATGAACATTTATCTAGGCACGCTTCACATAAAACAATCAGAATACGATGGGCTAGAACAGTCAAAAACCTCTTTATATAGATCATAGAGGCCTCCACGCCTCACTTTGTATCCATACAGATCGAGCGTAGTTAGGGTGTATTGGGGTAATCTGGGTTCACAGATTCCATCCACATGAGGAGAACATGGCCAGTGGTAGTATAATTTAGTCCAGGATGGAGAATATTTCTACAGACCTTCAGTTCTATAATTTATAGACAAGACGTAACTGACAAGTCACTGTTCTGATCCAGGGCTAGACTGAGGTGGACCTAATTTGGGTGGATCTTGGTATGATATTTGTAGGTTGAGATCATGATATCATCTGAAGTCTTGAAATTTATGAATGTTGGCCCTTAGGAGACAATACAGCTGGTGTATCAATTTATAGGGAAAGTTCTGTAATGCGCAATTTAGCAAGATCGCACCATGACACCACTATTCTGGAATTAACCAGTTGTAAGCTGAGTGAAGAAAGGCTGACAGGACACCGAGCCCACAAAGCCAGATGACCGTGTGACCAAATGATATATAGGGGGTTACGCTATTGACTTATTAGGTGCCAGGTCTGTAGAGTGAAGCTGATTAGTTTGGAGATAGTGTTGTCTGCCTCTTATCGGTGAGAGAGAGTCCGCTGACTGCAGATTGCAGAATCTATCACACAGATGTATAGCGAAACACGGCCATCATTCCACATGGGTTCACAGAACATGTTTGGATTTCTTAGTTGCAGGACAGTGATGTATTATAATACATATCTTACGGATTTAGAAGAAGGGAAAGCCCCTGAAAGCTTCACTGTATAATCTCGATATAGCATTTCAGAGTCTCTAAAAGTAAGGAAAGAGAAAAGGAATGTTAAAAAAAAAGAAGAAAAAAAAAATTGGAGCAGGGGGAAGCCTGTCTGTGCACAGTCTCCCCCTCACCCCTCCTCCTCAGACAGGGGAATACAGTCTGCTGCAGATTTACAGCCAGGGGGCTCTGATTGGTCAGCGCCTGTGGCAGCTGTGATTTAGTATCTCGCAGGATTGGCTGCCGTGTGACAGGCTGATTTATATGTGTGATCTGATTGGTTGACTTGATGTGTTGGTAATTTATGGCTCTGCTCCTGATAGTGAGCAGCAGCAGAGGAGGAGGCAGGCTGCTGGCCTCATTATCCTAATGTGGACCATGCATACTATGCAAGTCACACACGTACAGATGCGCATACAGACTGAGCTCATTATCCTAATATGTAACGTGGAAATGATTCAAGACATACACGCTCTACACATGTGCCCGGTGTCTTCATGTGCAAACATAACATACATGTCTCATTATACATCCATGTGTTTACTGATTATTCTTTTCTATAGTGTGCTTTACTATATCTATCTATCTATCTATCTATCTATCTATCTATCTATCTATCTTCTACCCATCTATTATTTACCTATCTATAGTCTATCTGTAACCTATCTAATGTCTATCTATCTATCTATCTATCTATCTATCTATCTATCTATCTATCTATCTATCTATCTCACTCTGTTAAGCACCTGGTAGTAAAAAAAGTTGTTTTTATTTTATGTCATTCGCTAATTTCTTAGTTTAAGCTGCACACTAGCATGTGCTGAAAATCTATCTTTGTGATATATACAGTAGTTAGATAGATAGATAGATAGATAGATATATAGATACAGACAGTAGATAGATAGCTAGATAGAATATAGATAGATAAATGGATGGATAAAAAGATAGATAGATAGATAGATAGATAGATAGATAGATAGATAGATACAGCCATACAGTAGATAGATAGATAGATAGATAGATAGATAGATAGATAGATAATAAATAGATAGATAGATAGATCCATAGACAGATAGAGATAGATAGATAGATGATAGATAGATAGATAGATAGATGATAGATAGATAGATAGATAGATAGATAGATAATAGATAGATAGATAATAGATAGATAGATCGATAGACAGATATAGATAGATAATAGATAGATAGATAGATAGATAGATAGATAGATAGATAGATAGATAGATAGATACTATAGGTAGATAGATATGATAGATAGATTATAGATAGATAAATTGATGGATAGATAGATAGATAGATAGATAGAATATAGATAGATAGATACAGTAAATAGACATTAGATAGATTACAGATAGGTAAATGATAAGATAGATAGATGATAGATAGATAGATGGATAGATAGATAGATGGAGTAGATAAATAGCAAGATAGAATATAGACAGACAAATAGATGGACAGATAGATAGATATACAGATAGATAATAGATAGATAGATAGATAGATAGATAGATAGATACACAGATGGATAGACAGATAGAGATAGATAGATAAAATATAGACAGATAAATAGATGGACAGATAGATAGATAGATAGATAGACAGATAGATAGATACTATAGGTAGATAGATATATGATAGATAGATAGATAGATAGATACACAGATGGATAGACAGATAGAGATAGATCAATAGATTGATAGATAGAATATAGACAGATAAATAGATGGACAGATAGATAGATAATAAATAGATACAGTATGAGTGAAGAAGTAAGAAAGAACTCTCCTTCTCCTAGGTTAGCACATAGATGCTCAAGCTGTCCATGTAGATTAAGATTTCTGCCAACAAGCATTGACTTTTTTAGATATATTTGTTGTGTGGCTGATGTGGGAACATGTCCTGATATGACATGTGAGTATAAGTGGGGGAATACTACTACAGTTATACATGTGGGAAGCCTGCTGGACTCAGGTCTGGTAGGGTGGGAGGGGTGATGGGGTAAAACAATGATTCGCCTTCATTATCATAGGACATTGTTTCTCTGTATGAATTATTTATCTTTTTACAGAATTTTATTGTCTTCTGATTTCTGGGCTGAAAGTTCCAATGTTTGTCAGCAACGCATTTCAGTCCTAACACACCTTCTAGAAGAAATATGTTTTATAGCAAGTTTCGTTCTCCCCATAAAGCTTGGCATATTTTCTTTAGAAAGAACTCTTGTTTTAAGCATTTATCTTAATCTGGGAGATGCGTGCTGTTTACATATAGATAGTTGCAATGTCCAACATCCAGTAAATCAAGCAGATTATTCTCCAGAGGAAACAATGTCATTTCAGAAGCTATTGAAGTCTCCCAGCTGTAGACCAGGGGGCCAAGCAGTGCAAATGGATTGCCCTTAACCTCAAGGGAAAGTGCTGTCTGCTTTCAAAGGGATTCTTCCTCTGACACACATGACTGTGCTTTTATTGCTTTATGCTGTATTTGTCTTTTTGGTGTTAGATAGTAACTTAAATATGATCTAGAGAGATGGTTCTCAGCCTCTGTGAGGAGAGATTTGTGTCATGGCACCACGCTAGAAGTGCTACAAGAATTCTTTTGTAAAAAAATGTGAATGTGAAGATATCACAATATCAAAATTAAACACTTTAATGGTCTGCTATACTTGCGTATACATCATATTTACCAATGATCAATATCTTTTTATAATCACAGCAGTTTGCTTTTTCAATGAAACAGGTCTTTCAGGACTTACATATTATTGATACTAAGGCCTCATGCACACAAACATATTTTCCTTCCATGCCCATTCAGCTTTTTTGCGGACCGTATGCGGTACCATTCATTTCAATGGATCCACAAAATAAACCAAAAATACCGTGTGCATTCCATTTCCGTATGTCCGTATTTCTGTAAAAATAGAACATGTCCTATTATTGTCTGCATTATGGACAAGGATAGGACTATTCTATTAAGGGGCAGCTGTTCTGTTCTGCAAAATACGTAATGCACACAGACTTCATCCGTATTTTTTGCGGATCCGTTTTATGCAGACCGCAAAATACATATGGTCGTGTGCATGAGGCCTAAGGCTTATATTAGATGGGCAGATCTTCCAGGCGATTGTTGGGAAGAAAGCGCTCTTTCCTAGTAATTGCCTGCTTGTCAGTGGAGGAGATCATGCCATTACATGCAGCGATCTCCTCCTCAGTATGGGGAGGACCGATTGCTAGCACTTTCACCTTTGCTAGCCCTAGTACCGAATCCCTTTTTGCTGGCGGCAGAACGTGATTACACAGCATGATCTGCAGCTGGCAAACAATAATTTTTCAACCTGCTGAAAGATTCCAATTACCAGCGGCAGTATTACACTGCCAGATCATTGTTAACGAGCATTCATATGAATGCTTGTTAGCAATGATGTGAATGATTATCTACTCGTGTCATATAAGCTTAAGGATAGGTCATCAATATCACATTGGCGGGGTTCCGACTCCTGGCATCCCTGCCAATCAGCTGTTTGAAGGGGCTACAGAGCTTGGACAACCGCTGTGGCCTATTTTTAATACAAATTACAACACAACATTATTAACAGCTGTTCTTACTATTGCAGAAAATTCCATTCACTTGTATGTGACTGAGCCGCACAAGATTCATGTGACTGATGGACATGATGGCTTGGCATGGCTGGCCTGACCACCGTGGCGCCTTCCAACAGCTGATTGACTGGGGTGCTGGGTGTCGGACCCTCACTAGTGATGATCGAGCGCCCAGGTGCTCGTGTGCTCTGGCCGAGCACTCAGGGGTGCTCAAGTGCTCGGCCGAGCACCCGAGCATAATTAAAGTCAATGGGACTAAACCAGGCACTCCCCGCTCGGAAGAGGGGAGGGTGTCTGGTTTACACGGGTCCTCAAAAAAAAAAAACATGACACAGACACTGTTAAACTTACCTTTACCAGCAGCTCCTGACCTGTCCCAGCAGGAAGACGGAGCGCACAGTGGTAAGTTTCACCACAGCGCCACCTGCTGGAGGGAGGAGGGAGCTGCTGGGAAAGGTAAGGTGACGGATCCGTCATGAATTCCATTGAAAGTCAATGGAGGACGGATCCGTTTACTATTGTGTTACACCGAACGGATCCGTCCCCATTGACTTGCATTGGGGGTCATGACGGATCCGTCTTGGGAAGGGGACTCGAGCATGGCGCTCACCAAGCTCCGGCATGCTCGCTCATCACTAGCCCTCACCGATCAGATATTTCTGACTATCCTGAGAATAGGTGATCAATTTCAAAGTCACAGGCAACCCTTTAAATGGTTTCCCATTAATTATAGATATAGATTTCAATGTTATATATAGGATTATTGGTTAGAAAACCCAATTTAGACAATTCTGAATCAATATATAGAATTCCCCTATTAAGGACCTTATCAATTAGACAGAGCGGAGAGCAGCCACAAAGAACATCTCTTGCTGAGGACGGCCATCATTACTCTGGCTGAGACATTCTACAATCAGCTTACCATTCGGGTACTCTTCTAACAAAGCAGGAATTGTCGAAAATAGACAACTCCTTAAAATTTGTATGTATATTATTGTAGTAGATTCTGTATCTAAAGCTCGCCATAGATAATACAATTTTACCAACACAGATCTATATTATGGATTCCTCTTCTCTGGTGGTTTTGTTCTTCTTGAGGTCTTCAGAGGTTGAAAAGTGCCCGTCTGCCTGATATTGGTCCAAACAGCAGACCATCAGACCTCCATCTGCTGATAGACCAGATTGAAAACTTTTTGCCTGTGGTCATCAAAACTACATCTGTATGGCATTATGAGCCAAACTTGGCTGATCATTTGCCATTTTCTTAAAAAACTGACTCCTTGGTCACCCAGTTTAGTTGGACCTCTTGCCAATATATTTAATATCTAATGTGTAATGTTTGGTGTGCGTCCAACTGAGCATGCGCTTTCTTGGGTTCTCATGTTGAGGTATTGTGTTCTGCATGTGGACGGCACTCATATATATTTTGGTCGTGCCCGATGCTCTTTGATTATATGGACCCACTGCCATTGGCCATTGGAACGATCTCATGGATCACTGATGGGCCGCGATGTGGCCTATCGTTATCTCATGAGCATGGCCAACTTAACTCTTTATGCTCCACTGAACTGAAATGCTCATTCAACTAAGCTAAACATACACGTTAATGGGGAAAATAGGGTTAAAGTGTTATACCCATTTGAGACATGAGCATCCTGGACTTTAACCTACTGTATAGCCAGAACCATGGTCCCCCAACAACTGTCCTGATTTGGGGCTGTGGCCACTATGAATGGAGAAGTGGCCGCACATGTGCAACCCTATCTATTCATTCTATGGGCCGCAACACCAATAGGACAAGCAGGCTTATTTAATATGGATATATCAGTGGCGTACATAGAGAAGTAAGGGCCCCATAGCAAGGATCAAACCAGGCCCCCCACACAGGACAGAAGGGTTTCTGCCTAAATCCTTTTCAATGACTGTTGGGCCATTTTTCCACTACCTCATTTGCTAAAACTTGTTCCTTTAGAGGGTACAATCCTGACCTCTAGTAGAAGAGGGAGGAGATAATCCCAACTAAGACTAGGCATGGTGTGCCGCTATGCTAATTACACCCCTGGGATATACCATAAATGTCTCAGATGGGAATACCACTTTAAGCTAGACATGCACATTAGGGGTCAGTCACATGACACTTAGTTGTCCTCAGGTTTCCCTTTAAGCTAGACATGCACATTAGGGGTTGGTCACATCACATTTAGCATTCAGCTTTGGAAGGACATGGATGGATCAGGTACATAATAGAGTTCTGAACAATAATACCTAATGTGTCCATGAAAATAAGTCAATGCAGAACAGCTTTATAGACCGATTGGGGCACAGAGGACGGTAGTACAATGCAGACACAATGAAGCCAGGACATATCACTAACGACTAAGCCGAGGAGTGATGTGTGATATTGATTTCACACAATCTTGTTTGCTACAGACTTTTTGTTCTAAGGTGGCTGATAGATGGGTGTGTGCTCAATGTGAATGGAAACAGAGGTATAGTGACAGGGCTATATTAACATCCCCAACTATTCGAGGAACAGGATCTGCTCGATAGAACCGGAGCATCGGTCAGTACACAGCCTTAGCGTCTGACAGTTGTTTTTTTTTTTTTTTAATTATAATTTAATTTTATGCTTCTACTTGGAAGGCGTCTGCAATATTGTATAGAATGGAATCCAGGCAAAGACATTTAATAACACTCCCGACACCAAGTTATGCAAATGTGCATTCAGAAAATTATAACACAAGCAAAATTTCAGGCATTCTGCACAACATTTGCCTTCAGCTACAGTAATCTACTCAGCTCATTAGGAGTTTTGCCAGAGGAGTCTGATGCTCAGTTCCACATCTGTTGCAGCCAGTAGCTGATAAATATAAATATACATCTTTTCTGTCCATCTTGTGTTTTTGGCTTTCTTTCGACACACGTCTTGATTTCCTCTTCACTATCTATAGTTTTCTTGTGTTTTTTTGGATGTCCTATTTTCTTCTGCCATAAAAAGTGGACATCATTATGTGCAACATTTCTGAGTTGCCTATTTATGTCAATTTATGTTGGTGCCATTTCTTCCTCATCACAAGGCTACAGAAAGTAGGTCTACTTTGAACTAGGAGGTGCGGCTATGGTACCAGAAAGACTGTACAGATACACTGGTAGACTGCTGTTCTACTCATAAAAGCTGATAAGAGACTGGTCACTATATTATGTTGGTAAGTATATGTGAAGGTGTGAAGGAATTGTAGCATATTAGTTGTAGATTATTCTAAGGGGGCTAAATCCTATAGCTACTGCTTGGCCCTTGACCTCTGGGCCCCACATGAAGATGGCGCAATAAGGAACAGATTTGTCAAAGTTTTGTCTGGAGGCCAAATCACTTCGCTAATCTCCATCCCATCACACCACTAAGCTCTGCCCCTGGTGCACCGCTCTCAGTTTAGCAGTGCAGCCTGGACACTTCAGCTCCTCTGCTCTACAACTGGGACGACCCCCCTTCTCCCCACCATAGAGCTAAAGTGACTGCATTAGCAAGAAATGTTTTTTGTAAGCTGCTTGTAGCCAGCAGGGGGACCCCTGAACTCTGAGACACCAAGCATTTACTTGGTTTGTGTGGTGGCAAGGTTCATCCTTGGGATCATTGACTGACTAGGAGGCAACTGTTGTGTGGGTTACAGTCTTTCCCTCGCAGAGGGTACAAGCTTAATAGTTATACAGAACAGTTATTTACAGGGGCTCAACACTTGGCAGTTACACCCAGGGGCATACATAGAAATCATTGGGCCCCATAGCAAGAATCTGAATGGGGCCCCTAACCCCGCCCACTACACGGGCCCATCCCACATGCTGCCCTGGCTCCTCCCATGCCACACCCCCATTTTCCAATAAAGAAATGTATACATGAGCTACTGATTATTATTTTTTTTTTAATTAAGGAGACGTTATACTGAATGGGGGCAGCCACAAGGATGGATTATACTGCATATTATACAGCATAGTGTAGGGATTATACTTTATATTATACAGTATGGTGTAGGGATTATACTGTATATTATACAGCATGGTGTACGGATTATACTGTATACTATACAGCATAGTGTACGGATTATACTGTATACTATACAGCATGGTGTACGGATTATACTTTATATTATACAGTATGGTGTAGGGATTATACTGTATATTATACAGCATGGTGTACGGATTATACTGTATATTATACAGCATGGTGAACGGATTATACTGTATACTATACAGCATGGTGTAGGGATTATACTGTATATTGTACAGCATGGTGTACGGATTATACTGTATATTATACAGCATGGTGTACAGATTATACTGTATACTATACAGCATGGTGTACGGATTATACTGTACATTGTATAGCATGGTGTACGGATTATACTGTATATTATACAGCATGGTGAACAGATTATACTGTATACTGTGTATGGATTATACTGTAGATTATACGGCATGGTGTATGGATTATACTGTATATTATACAGTATGGTGTATGGATTATACTGTAGATTGTACAGCATGGTACAGGGATTATAATATATACTGTACAACAAATGCATGGCGGTTACACCATGCCGGACAATATAACCCCTGCGCCACGCTGTACAATATACAGTATATACACAGTGTAGCGGTATAATGTATATTGTCTGGCACAGTGTATGCATATACCCACACACATATACCCACACACAAACATACACACGTACATACACATACACACACACACATACATACATACACATACATACACACATACATAAACACACATGAAACACATAAATACTTACAGTTACTTGTCCCTTGTAGCGCCGACACCACTCTGGAGGGGGCTGAGGCCTTCTTTCCCCTCTTTGCCGCGCTGCACAGGTCCTCCTCGTCCAGTAGCAGCGCGGCATGAGGGAAGAGGCGGGGCCATCTGGAGCGCACAGGAACGTCCGGGCAGTCCTGCGGTGAGTGGAGGTGAGCAGGCCAGGAGAGGCCCGGAGCGCAGGCAGGGCAGGACGCATCTTAATGATGCAGAGTAGGGGACGGGGCCTCCCTGCGCTCCGGGCCCCTCCTGTGCCGGGGCCCCATAGCAGTGGCGTGGTCTGCCTCTATGGGCAGTACGCCACTGGTTACACCTCTTGTGCAGAGGCACCATGCATAGCGGTTAAAATAACAGGTACTGTAAACAGTTTTCTAATAACTTTCTTAACTGCAGGCATAAGGCATACCATTCATGATTCCACCCTGCAGGATTCACACTATCACAGACCACACACAATTTTGTGCATAGTAGTAGACCAAAGTTCAGTACATAATAATACTTACAGGCTCAATGCACTTTACTTCATCATACACTGTGTTTACACAGCTTTGCTTTTCTCTTGTATGCACACATGGGTGGCCAGGCTGGCTCAAGTATAGTGCTTTGCAACCACTCATAGGTTCCACACTATCTCGGGTTTTTCATCTAGTTCCAGGCTGGAATCTGGTCCAAAATTAGTCACAGGCTCCTCTCTGTAACTTGGTCATGACTCTCTTGCATTAACTTTGGGCTTAGATCTGGTCCCTAACCAGATGCTTCAGGCTTCTCAAGTACAACAGGTCCAACAAAGTCCAGAGTCAGATGAATTGTAGAGGTAGTTCTTCTAACCTCATCATAATCTCACCGGGGTCTGGTGGCCACCAACACTAGACACTGCTTCACTATCTAGCAATGAGCAGGAGTGCTTCAATGTGTTTCTCTGCTCTTACACACTCTTTAAGTGACATGAGGTGCTCTAATCTTCATCAACATATAACTCCATTCTCAATACTGGGCTTGTGTGGGCCCAAATCCCACCTGTAACCACAGGTATTCTCCAAGGCCTTATAAAAGCATAAAGCATCATTAAAACATGGCAAATGCCGACTAAGTGCAGATCCAGTAAACACCTTGGGTTCAGAGGCCATGGGGTTTTACTGACAAGAGTAATCAGATTTAACTCTGTTAAAGACACCCATGCTATAATTCTAAACATGACGCCCAGGGAAATCTATGGCTCTAAACTGTATCTTTGTATTCTCAAGTTTCATACAAAGGTATAAAATAGAACATGTTCCATTTTATACCTGTGGGAGAAAACTGTGCTTTACAAAGGCCCCATAAAACAAAATATGGAAAGCCTAAAGCTCTATTACACAAAACCATAGGCACTCAGACCGTGAGTCCTTATTTTTGGTACTGTGTTATAGTCCTTAGAAATGCTGCCACCTAGAGTTATTAGTTTAAACAGTGCACTATGTGATTTGTTACCTTTTGTTACCATGTTCTTGTGGATTCCCTTGGAGAGTCTTGTAATGTGAATTTGATCATGGACCCCTCTACTTAGAATTTATATGTTTTCATGAGTGTCTTGAGTTTGAGCTATGATAGGGAACTTAGATTGTGTGAAGAATATATATATATATATATATATATATATATATATTACAATAATAATTTGTTTATATAGTACCATCATATTCCACAGCACTGTACAATTAGAACTTTCATGTACAAACAAAATTAGACATTACAGAGGAGTGAGGGCACTGCTCACAAGAGCTTACAATCTATAAGGAGATAGAGGTGGGGCAAAGAAGTGCTTGTTTTGTACAATGATCTAGTCATCTAGAAATGAAGCTGCATGGGCGAGTCACTAGCCCAGGCATCAGCAACTTTCGGCACTCCAACTGTTGTGAAACTACAACTCCCATCATGCACACTTACTCCCTACTGGGAGTTGTAGTTTCAGAATGGCTGGAGTGCCGGAGGTAGCTGATCCCTGACCTGGCAGATATCTGTTGTGCTTTTCAGTGCATGGGGTGTGGTGGAGTCTGTTGTATGAAAGGATTTAACCTGATTGTCCAGGGTAGTGCATTGCAGAGAACTGATGCACACAAAAAGTCTTGGAGACGGGAGAGAGAGGTTTGGATTATGGAAGATGTTAGTCATAAATCATTGGTAGAAAGGAGAGCACAGGTAGGGTGGTAGACATAGATGAGGGAGGAGATGTAGGAGGTGCAGTACTGTGGAGAGCTTTGTGGGTGAGTATGAGCAGTTTAAATTGAATCCTGTACTGTAAGGGCAAGGATGGAGGCATCGGAGCAGTATATATATATATATACACACACAAAGGGTCAAATATGTATATGAGATATTTGACTATTCAATCAGCTGGTTGCCCATTGGCTGTATTGGTGCTTACTGAAGATACAGAGACAGAACACACATTGTGGAGTTGCATTCATGGTCTTTATACAATTAGTCAGTGTCCATCTATATAATACTCACTTAACGCAAGCTGTGGAATATTTTCTTTATCTATTGCTTCTTTCTTCTCCCATACTTACTATAGAGTACATGGTGCCATGAATGAATGCTGTGGACCAATATATCACAATAATATTGTTTCATATAACACAAGCATGGACCTTAACAATTACAGCAGGAGTTAAAATAGAGTGACAAGGGAAAGACATAAAAATTGTTATATGGCAGCGCCACATGACGCCGCTGTACTAAGCACACTGCCAGGCACATAAACATAGCTAAACAACACAATAAGTCACAGTCCTGCCCTCAAAAGAGAGCCAGACGACCTGTTCTGCCAGGAACACTGGCAGGGAAGAATGCCGTGTCAAACCACACGGAACATGTGAACGCAAATCAAAGTGGACAGCTAATTAGCCTTAAAAATCATGGGGTTTATGTTAATATTAGCAAACCAAACTATACGAGAAAATAGAATCTATAAACAGATTCACCTATGACAATTCTACAGTCCTGTAATAATGTTCTTTCAAGGCCAAGCAGATCCTTTATACTGTCACAATGCAGAATACTGATCCCTGATCCGGAGACACAGTGGCCCAGACAATGTAATGATCTAGACAGGGTTTAATTGTGCCAGAATTATCACTGTGGCTCAGGTTGTAGGATAAATCTGGCACATTCATAGATTGCCTGTAAAAACATTTAGTTGTCTTATTTTCTTTCAGATTTATAATGCAGAAATGTTGGTGCATTTTGGTTTAAAAGGTCATATTTTAGGCCATGCATCCTTCATCACTAAGCCACACGATATGATATATTTTGTGCCAGAATGAGACAAAATTGTAGACAGAATTGAGTTAATAATGAATCTGGGTCAGTGACCCTAGAGTTTAACTACTGCTACTTTATCCAGAGGCATAGCTATTGTGTGTAGTGTAGAGGAAGCTGGGCCCAGGGAGCCTAAGGTTCTCCAAAGCACCATTTGCCCCTTATTTGATACTAGTATTAGAAATGGTAAACGGTAGGTGAGGGGCCTTGTTCCTGATATCGGACTGGGGCCCAGGAACTTCAAACTATACCTGTTTCCACCACTGCATGGTCCGATATGTATAGATCAGAATATTAACCAGACACAAATACAGGTGCATCTCAATAAATTAGAATATCATCAAAAAGTTAATTTATTTCAGTAATTCAGAAAATTAAACTCATCTAGATTCATTACACACAGAGCGATCTATTTCAAGTGTTTATTTCTCTTAATGTTGATGAGCTTACAGCTAATGATAACCCAAAAGTCAGTATCTTAATACTGTAGACTCATGGTGTCACACTCTAATAAGCTTATCAGCACAAAACACCTGCAAAGGTTTCCTAAGCTTTTAAATGGTCCCCCAGTCCGGTTCAGTAGGCTATACAATCACGAGGAAGACTGCTGACTTGACAGTTGTCCAGAAGACCTCTTTGTGCCCTTTCACAGTAATAATCCCCATTGTGCCCCCTTTATCATAATAATGCCCACTGGGCCCCCTTCACAGTAATAATGCCCACTGTGCCCCCTTCAAGGTAATAATGCCGTCTGTGCCCCCCTTCACAGTAATAATGCCGTCTGTGCCCCCTTCATTGTAGTAATGCCCTCTGGCTCTGTGCCCCCTCCATAGTAAAAATGCCCACTGTGCACCCTTCACATTAGTAATGCCCTCTGTGCCCTCTCCAGAGTAGTAATGCCCTCTCTGTCTCCCTCCATAGTAAAAATGCCCACTGTGCACCCTTCACATTAGTAACGCCCTCTGTGCCCCCCTCCAGAGTAGTAATGCCCTCTGTGCCCCCCTCCAGAGTAGTAATGCCCTCTGTGCCCCCTCCAGAGTAGTAATGCCCTCTGCGCCCCCTCCAGAGTAGTAATGCCCCTTGTGCCCTCTCCACAGTAGTAATTCCCCCTCTGTATTAAAAACAAAAACAAAAAAACACAGCAGCTACTCACCTTGTCCCGTTCCTGAAGTCCTCTCTTCTCTGCAGGCACAGAGCGCTCTGCAGCAATGTGTGGGTGGAGCCTATGCAGATTTCCAGGCTGCAGGCTCCGCCCACACACATTTCAGCAGCGCGATCCGTGCCTGCAGCCTGAATGGTGGAGCAGGGAGAAGTCTCTCTGCTTCACCATTTAAAGCGCTGCGGGCCTGAGGGAGAGGAGGAGCACGGGGAGGTGAGTGACAGTACCCAGCTCCCTGCACTCCAGCAATCTGTATTGATGGAAGCGCTCATTGCTTCTGGCACCCCCTGAGAGCTGGCACCCGGGGCGGACCGCCTTTTCCCCCGCCCCCACCTTAGTACGCCACTGAATGTCAGTGCTGCTGTCTATCAGGAAATTTTAGAGCACTTCATGCTTCCCTCTGCTGACAAGCTTTATGGAGATGCTGATTTCATTTTCCAGCAGGACCT
Organism: Rhinella marina; assembly: GCA_900303285.1. Classification (NCBI taxonomy): domain Eukaryota; kingdom Metazoa; phylum Chordata; class Amphibia; order Anura; family Bufonidae; genus Rhinella; species Rhinella marina. The sequence goes on from ONZH01017498.1 coordinate 87,302, forward strand.
GGCACCTGCCCACACTGCCAAAAGTACCAGTACCTGGTTTAATAACCACAGTATCACTGTGCTTGATTGCCCAGCAAACTCACCTGACCTAAACCCCAGAGAGAATCTTTGAGGAATTGACAAGAGGAAGATGAGAGACACCAGACCCAACAATGCAGATGAGCTGTCGGCTGCTATCAGCGCAACTTGGCTTTCCATAACATCTCAGCAGTGTCACAGGCTGATAACCTTCATGCCACGCCGCATTAATAGACTAATTCATGCAAAAGGAGCCCCGACCAAGTACTGAGTGCATCGACTGTATATACTTTTTATTAGACCAACACTTCTATAGTAAAAACAGTTTTTAATTGGTCTTATATAATGTTGTAATTTTCTGAGATACTGACGTTTCGGTTTTCATTAGCTGTTTTGAATTGAATTACTGAAATAAATTAACTTTTCGATGATATGATAATTTTATTTATTGAGATGTGTATATATATATATATATATATATATATATATATATATATATATACTGCATACTTACACATACTAGTAGATGGAGAGTTTGGCAGAGAGATAAGCTCACCCAGAAGCTATATTTCTGCCACCCAGAATGGGCTGGTATTGATTTTCTCAGTTTGGCCATATTTCCTGCTAAGAAAATAAAATGTGCTTTAGCAAAGGAATTTGTTTGGTTTCCTTCTCATTCTATATCTTATTTATAGAGAAAATTTCCTCCCAGAGGAGAAAGTCAGCCATTCACAATCCTAGTGGCTAAATACATATATAATCATTATACATTTGTGATTATAGCTAGCATATTTACAGACATGATCTAGGCACTTTCTCCTTTTCACGCTAACTATACCTCCGAAATTAACGTCTCAATATGTCCTGTGGTAATAAGACAATAACGGGTTGTAGTAAGCAGTTTTAAGTGCAAATTACACATTGATTAATTGATTTTTTTCAAACTCCCTCACCAGGAAAACACATTGAAATGTATTTAATGGTTTGAAACTAATTGTAATTTTCCTAATGTAACAAACCTATCCTTGGAAATCATGAAAACAGCTTAGACATGTGTCTGTGAGGTTTTTACACTGTTCAAGCCTTTACAATGCACTTGGCACAGATTTTGCTTGGAGTTTTTTATTTTAATATTTGGTGATAGGTACAGGAAGAGATTAAGGGAAGCCTGTTTCCTCCAAAATCAGTTTCAAAGTAATCATACCATCAAGCAGAGTAAGTGCCCTGAAACGTAACTATACCTTTCTTGTGAAAATGTAGTTCTCTTATCCTGATAAATGTTTTTTTTTTAAATGCAAATAAGGTTTTTAGTGCACTGTAGGTGGGGCTTTTCTATTTCGTGCACCTGGCTTCCCCTGCATCATTGCTAGCAGCTATGCAATCCCAGTGACTGTTAATCAAACAAGAGGGGGGTTGCTGGGTAGTGTTACTGGCGGGGATATGGTGCAACAGATACGTGCAATGAAAACATCAGGATCAAAGGACAGGATTTTCACAACAAAATCATAGTTATTATTTGGGCACCTAGCCAACCAAGTGGTATGCTTACTTTCAAACCAGTTTTGGAAGTGACAGACTCCCTTTAAGGTACATATGTCATTCTGCAAACCATTTTATGGTAGCAAAAAATTGCAATTGGGAAACAGAAAATTAGTAGATCCTCTAGTAGACTCAAGTTCTGACATAGATATTGGCCTCAAAGGATTGTGAGAAGACAATCTTGAGCAGCTTTTTGCTGTTTAGGACAATTCTTATGAAATTAATTAATTAACCAATTATAGAAATTATGAATGAACTTTGTGCACAGTGATGATGATGGTGGACATGCTGGTGTCCTGTATAAATTCATGGTGGACCTTCAAAACCTAGACACCACAGTCAAACTGTGTTGTGTATAAAAGAGGATTTCCTCTTTACATTACATTTACATTGCATGTAAAGCATGTGGGAGAAATTGCGTTATTCAGACCTAGCTTATTTTGCTTTATCTGTGTAATGTCACAGTAGCTATATGGTTATACAGTAAAGCCTCATGAACACAGCAGTATCCACTTTATGGTCCACAAACCGCAAGTCCGTAAAATGTGGATACTGGCCGTGTGCATCCCACCCTTTCTGTGGAAAAAGAATAAACGGACAAGAATAGGACATGTTCTATCATTTGCAACACAGCCACATGGATGCAGACAGCACAGCAAAATGCGGATCAGACGCGGGCTGAAAATATGGTCGCGCACATGAGGCCTAATAGAAATATGACCATACATAATAATTAAGTGATAAGAAATAATTTCACAATTGATACAATGCTTTTGTGATTGATACTGTAATGTACAGTGGGAGCTCTAGAGTTAGTGAATTAGGGATGTATTACATATGGAAATAGTTCCTCAAACACTAGACAAACCAAATAGGTCAACTATACCAGATATTGATCAGATTATAATAATGATGGCGACTGATAAGTAAAAGTTTGTTTTCTAGTTAATGAATCAATATACTGATTTTGTTAAATCCCCTTAATGTAAGAAATCTGCTTTGTCCTAGAGATGCATGCTCTTCAGTGATCACTGTTACTGACATCACTAATATGCTTTTTGACACATCACCGATAGAACACTATCCCACTATAGTGAGAGGTAGTAGGGTATATTGCTAACAGGGGCATAACTACCATAGCGGCAGACCATGTGACTGCTATGGGGCTCAGGGCAAGAGGGGGCCCAGTCTTAGCTGGGATCATCTCCTCTTCTACTGGAGGTGAAAACTTGGTCAGGACTCTACCCTCTAAAGGAACAACTTTTAGCAAATGAGGCAGTGGAAAAATGGCCCAAGGGTCATTGAAATGGGTTTAGACGGAAACCCTTCTGTCCTGTGTGGGGATCTGGTTTGATCCTTGCTATGGGGCCCTTGCTTCTCTATGTACACCACTGATTTCTAACATATATCATCACTGACTAATCAGTGGGGTCTAACTACCATGAACCTCATTGATAAAATGAAGGGCTGCAGTACTAGTTAAACCTCGTAGATTTCCCTGCACAAGTATACTCCTGTGCAGGAAAGTACAACACAGTCCCACTGACTTGTAGTCCTAAACATTGGTACATAGGTCACTCTTGCTGTTGGCCTCATGACATTCATGCCATTATGTGACTTCTGAGACTGCTTATCATTTTAGCACTGGGGTTGTCCCACCATATTAACCTGTCTACTTCATAGGTGATAAGTGTTTGATTGGTGTTGGACCCTCCACTGGAACCCCCACAATCATGAAATCCCAAGTTCCCTATTTGAATGGAACGATGGTAACACTGCATGCTGCTTCATTCTAATGGAGATCACCGGTGGATAGATAATACGTTGTTATGTAGGGCTTGAACAAAAAATAGAAAACTGAGCTTTTTTTTCTAAAATGAGTGTCACTGTTGTCCATGGGTCGTGACTCACTCCTAATCACTTGAGTTGTGGCTGAGCTGCAATACCATTGACAGCCCATGGACAATAGTGGAGCCATTCATTGGCCAAAGGTAGACCTCCTATAAACGTCTTTTGAAATCTCTAAAACCAAAGCTGAAACCAGATAAAAATGATAAATTGGAGTAAAGTCTCCATTCTTTCTTTATGTGGCTTATTACTGCTGGTTAAGGTGAAAAATTACAATTTTCCAATAATTACGTTAATGGGTAAATAATGATCGATTCCACCCCATTTGATATTTCATTGAACGCCTCAAAATAAAACCTGAGCAAATACAATGATTTCTGCGCTAAATAGAGTTACATATTTTACCGAGTTATATATCAAGATGGACAAGAATCTATGACAGATTGGTGACATTGTGCAGATTGCTTTCCGGAGTCCTGGCTCCTTGCTGTGGTCTCTTGTGGATTGCTAGTTGAGCTTTCATCACCTCTGGACATTGTCAGTCTTTGTTATAGGAGACATCAGGCTTGTTTATGTAATGTCATAGAGCTGTAGATAATGCTGCGGCCTCACAAATAACGATAAATCAGTCCTAACACTTATAAATAAAGGCGGATTACAGGATAAGCAGCACAAATCTAAATGCAAATCTACCCCAGCGCCTATTCAGATTGCATTTTGCATCTGAGGGGGGAATTAATGTAATAAGGACAAATGTACTGCTATTGGGATGTAAGACACCATTACTCTACATTAGTAGCGTAATAGAAAAGCGTTTGAAACCGGCATTCAAAACGAACGTCGGATGATTTATTGTGAGTGGCGTACAGGAGCTTGGAAGATGGTGGCTGTTCAGATCTGTGTCTGTGAGTGTTTGCAGTTATAACATGGGGTGATAGCTATTTACTTGCTTACCCTGTGTCGCTAATCCAAAGGAGGCAAAGCAGTGTTTGTGCCCAGATCTGTTCTTTCCACCATCTGGTGTCTGATTTAGTGGCATTACTTGCTTTGGCACAGTCTTTTTCTAAAATCTATCAGGATACAAGAACATTTGGTTTGCATTATTTGAATTGCAAAATCGGTATGTAAAATAACTGTACCTACTTTTTAAAACAAAACGACAATGCGGTTAAAACTCACAAGTCATATACAAAGTACACACACTACATTCATACAAAGGCAGATTCAGCTGTGGAATTGGGAGATAAACTATATAGCCATTGTTTTTAATGTAAAAAGTGGGCTCTTCCATTGCATACACCACTGCACTTCAATAAAGATAGAGTTACTATTGTCATTTTTTTAAATAAATCAATAGTACAATCAGAACTAAGAAACTTTGTAATATATCCTGTCAGAGAAAAATGCTTCTTTATCCTATTATCAATCCCTTCTCCTGCTTTCTCTTGCTCACTAAAGGCCCCTTTACACCTTCATATGCATAGATCAGGAATATTTGTTCCCATTCATTGCCTGATCTTTAAAGGGGTTATCCGAGACTAACAAATGCTCCCCCATATGCCCGGGCCCGTCACACAGGTTGTACTCACCTGGCTCCCCAAGCCGCTCCTGGTCTTGCATGGCCGCAGCTGCTTCTCCCCATGTGCGGATTAAAACATCTGGTTTGGGGGGAGGGGAGCAGCCAATGGCAGGTGGTGACGGGGATGAGCCTCCCTAGTGTCACTCGCGATGGCTGCTCCTCCTCGACAGTGGATGTTTTCATCCGTGCACGGGGAGAAGAAGCTTCGGCCGTGCAGGGACCAGGAGTGGGGAGCCAGGTAAGTAGATTCAGTGTGAGGGGCCTGGCATATGGAGTGCATTTGTTAGTCTCGGATATCCACTTTAAGCAGAGATGATTGCTGCATTAACATGCAGCTATCTTCTCCTCTGTATGGGGATGTGGACAAGTGATTGCCACTATGATTGTTCATTCCCAAATAGATTCATTGTTTGCTGGCAACACATCCCTGTTTGCATAGGACAATCTGTTGCTGGGACACAATAATTCTATATGCCCCATAAAAGATGTAATCACCGAAAAACAAGGGTGATAGGTGCCACATTTATAGGTGGCAGTTATCGGGAATGAGCATTTGTACCAACAGTAGTGTGGAGTGGGAGAGGCCATCAATACTGAGGGAGTGGACAACCCCTTTAAGGTCAGCCAAACTCGCCAATTTCTCTAGAACTGGATGAAAATCTAAAATGGGCAGCAGGGTGGCTCAGTGGTTAGCATTGGTGTCTTACAGCTCTGTGGTCCTAGGTTCAAATCTGACCAAGCACAACATCTGCATGGAGTTTGTATGTTCTCTCCGTGTTTGTGTGGGTTTCCTCCAGGTACTCTGGTTTTCCTCCCACACTCCAAAGACATACTGATAGGGAACTTAGATTGTGCGATCCACTGGGGACAGTGTGATGCTAATGTGCTATACAGTATATGTGCATAATATGAATAAAAACAATATGTATGAAGTTTTCCTGATTCTTTTGTTCTCAGGGGAGATAAGCTTCTGCCAGAGCTGTCTACCCTTTTCCCATTCAGAACACATGCATGCTCAGCAAAGCGGGCATGCTTATGAGTGGGCGGGGGGGGGGGGAATAGGACCAGCTGTCTAAAGCATATGGCCAAATATTGGCAGAAGAGTGGTCCATGGGCCTCATAGCAATGATGTGCCTTTCCGTTTACTACACATGTCGTGTAGTAATACATATCTATCAATATTCATAGGTAAGATTACTGTGCTTTCATAGAACAAGAACATCTTGTTGAAGCAGAAATCCACTTTGTATAAAAAACAAGACATTTTGGCCAAAGCTTTTCTCCTAATTCCTAGCTAAATGTTCCCACATTCTCCTTATAAATTACACAAAGTGAATGCGCAAGATATAGTAGGTGCAAAGTACTGTTGAGTTATATGATCACAATGACTTTCTTAAAGTCTTTATAACACCCAGAAGCAATCTAAGAGCTTGATGAAAAGACCTGTGAGACATATATCAGTCAGTACTGTGAGCTTTCCCTTATTGCAGTGTAGATATGGGGTTATGGGTTAATTCAGCATGACCGAGTGATCTATGTTGGCCGCTCATTCACTGTGTACTGGGATTCCTGAGGCATAGTGACCCTTTCTTTGGATCGCTAATCTGGCAGTCGCAACACTTTATAATGCAATGTTTCATCAGCCAACAACCGCCATTCACAGGACACAAAATTAAACACTTGAAACAAGCAGCAGAGTCATAGATCTTTATGGCAAATCTAAAGACAATGATCAACCATGACCTGTCTCCAAATGACCAAAGATTAGGCTGCAACTAATATTTATCGACTAGTACTTTATTAGTACATATCTGCATACACTATAATATTTGCTGATTATATGCACCATAATAATACTCTTCATCTCTAGCAATTTAGACATTTAGAGATGTTCTCCACAAAATCTCTCATTAAGGAGTGACTTAGCATTTATTTTTTTTATAACATATTAATAGCTTATATGTGAATATTATATGTGTTTTTTTATAAAATAAAAAACAGGTTTTTAGATATGATTTTTTGGAAGTCACTCCATGTATTCTACTTTCTGTCCCAGTTATTTAGCTTTCTCTTTATTTGGACTATCTGTATGGCAGACAGTCTCGCTTAAAGGGGTTATCCAAACTATAAAACATGCCCCCCAATGTCCAGGCCCCTCATATAGATTATACTTACCCCACTCCCCGGCCCAGCATCATTTCTGATCCCTGCATGGTCGCCGCTGCATCTCTCCATCTCGCGGATTAAAACATCCAGCAATGAAGGGGCATCAAATAGTAGGTTGTGACGGAGGCAAGCCTCCCTAGCATCGCAGTTGACGCTAGGGAGGCTGATGTCCATCATGGCCTGCTACTGGTTGCTCCCCCGTTGCTGGATGTTTTGATCCGTGCAACGGGAAGATGTAGTGAAGACCAACAGGGATCAGGAATGATGTGGGTGCCAGGGGTGCGGGATAAATATAATCTATATGAGGGGCCCAGGCATTGGGGGGGGGCATGTTTATAGTTTGGATAACCCCTTTAACTCTCTCAGCAAGTCACCACTGGAGCCAGTCAGATCAATATTTGGTGTCACCACTCTTTGCCTTCAAAACAGCATCAGTTCTTCAAGGTACACTTGCACACAGTGTTTGAAGAAACTCAGCAGGGAGGTTGTTCCAAACATCTTGGAGAACTATCCACAGATCTTCTGTGGATATAGGCTTGCTCAAATCCTTCTTTTCGACTCGAAACTAGATAAATGTAAATTTAAACTATTAAATTTTATATTATTGAAAGCAATAACTTTGCAGCATTTTTTCAACACCTGAGAAGCTGGACCCACGGTGATGAGTTCATTTCAAAAAGACATTGGGGGAGATTTATCAAACTGGTGTAAAGTAGAACTGGCTTAGTCGTCCATAGAAACCAATCAGATTCCACCTTTTATTTTCCAAAGGAGCTGTGAAAAATGAAAGGTGGAACCTGATTGGTTGCTATGGGGAGCGAGAAAGCATTGAAAAATTATATGGAAAAAAATAGAATATGTAAAAGACAAATAAAAGCAGCCAAACTAGAGACCAAGAGATTAATCGCCAAAGAGAGTAAAACTAACCCTAAAATGTTCTTTAATTATATAAATGGTAAAAAGTATAAACCTGAAGGTGTCGGCCCCTTACAGAGTAATGAGGGGGAAGTAGCAGAGAGCGATGAGGAGAAAGCAAAGCTACTAAATATCTTTTTCTCCACTGTATTCACTGAGGAAAATAAACTGTCAGATGAAATGCAGAATATAAAAGTGAATTCTCCATTAAAAGTGCCCTGTCTGACCCAGGAAGAAGTACAGCGACGTCTTAAAAAGATTAAAATAGACAAATCGCCAGGACCAGATGGCATACACCCCTGTATCCTAAGAGAATTAAGTTATGTAATCGCCAGACCCTTATTTCTGATATTTAAGGACTCTATACTGACAGGGAGTGTTCCACAGGATTGGCGCATAGCAAATGTGGTGCCAATATTCAAAAAGGGTCCAAAAACAGAGCCCGGAAACTATAGGCCGGTAAGTTGAACATCTGTCGTGGGTAAACTGTTTGAGGGTTTTCTAAGAGATGCTATCTTGGAGTACCTCAATGAAAATAAGCAAATAACTCCATATCAGCATGGCTTCATGAGGGATCGGACATGTCAAACCAATTTAATTAGTTTCTATGAGGAGGTAAGTTCTAGACTTGACGTGGCGTATCAATGGATGTTGTATATCTGGACTTCTCGAAAGCATTTGACACTGTACCACATAAATGGTTAGTGTATAAAATGAGAATGCTTGGACTGGGAGAAAATGTCTGTATGTGGGTAAGTAACTGGCTCAGTGATAGAAAACAGAGGGTGGTTATCAATGGTACACACTCAGATTTGTTCACTGTCACTAGTGGGGTACCATAGGGGTCAGTATTGGGCCCTATCCTCTTCAATATATTTATTAATGATCTTGTAGAAGGCTTGCACAGTAAAATATCAATTTTTGCAGATGACACTAAACTGTGTAAAGTAATTAACACAGAAGAGGACAGTACATTGCTACAGATGGATATGGATAGACTGGAGGCTTGGGCAGAGAAGTGGCAGATGAGGTTTAACACTGACAAATGTAAGGCTATGCATATGGGAAGGAATAATGCAAGCCACCAGTACATACTGAATGGTAAAACATTGGTTAACTCTGACATGGAACTAGGAATTTTAGTGAACAGCAAACTAGGCTGTAGAAACCAGTGTCAGACAGCTGCAGCCAAGGCCAATAAGATAATGGGTTGCATCAAAAGAGGCATAGATGCCCATGATGAGAACATAGTCCTGCCAAATCACTAGTCAGACCACACATGGAGTACTGTGTACAGTTCTGGGCTCCTGCAAACAAGGCAGACATAGCAGAGCTAGAGAGGGTTCAGAGGAGGGCAACTAAAGTAATAACTGGAATGGGTGGACTACAGTACCCAGAAAGATTATCAAAATTAGGGTTATTCACTTTAGAAAAAAGACGACTGAAGGAAGATCTATTAACTATGTATAAATATATCAGGGGTCAGTACAGAGATCTCTCCCATGATCTGTTTATTCCAGGGATCGTGACCGTGACGAGGGGACATCCCCTGCGCCTGGATGAAAGAAGGTTTGTACACAAACATAGAAGAGGATTCTTTACGGTAAGAGCAGTGAGATGATGGAACTCTCTGCCTGAGGAGGTGGTGATGGTAAGTTCACTAAAAGAGTTCAAGAGAGGCCTGGATGTATTTCTGGAGGGTAATAATATTACAGGTTATAGTTACTACAGAGGGTTCGTTGATCCAGGGAGTTATTCTGATTGCCTGATTGGAGTCGGGAAGGAAATTTTTCCCCTAAAGTGGGGAAAATTGGCTTCTACCTCACAGGGGTTTTTTGCCTTCCTCTGAATCAACTTGTAGGAAAACAGGCCGAACTTGGTGGACAGATGTCTTTTTTCGGCCTTATAAACTATGTTACTATGTTACTATTTCCGGCAGCCCCATCACAGTGATTGTGGTGTGCTGTCCATTGACTGCTATGGGAACTTCCAAAGACTCCCACAGAAGTGAAGGGAGAGCATGGCGCACATGCGCAGTGTACTCTCCTTCACTTTGGGAGCTCTGTTCTGAAGATAGAAGTGGGTCCTAGAGGTGGGAAACACACCTATCTGACATTGATGTCTATATCCTATTGATATACCATCAGTGTCTGAGATGGGCCAACCCCTTTAATACTGTATATACACAAGGTTGCTGTTGGCCTTCTACTTGCAGATATCTATTAATCATTTAATATTTTTCAAGAGTTTAAATAGAAGTCATTTTTACATTTCCCATATTTGTTGCTTTATAACCTCATATTCTAGTAACCGTAATGTTTAGCTGCCCAGTGTATTTTCTGTTTTCTGGAAAAACATAATGAGTATATAAGCTGGTATGATAAATGTCTATCCTTTTAATATAGATGATCCGGGCATGGAAATTGCTGTAATATAGACATAGTATTTAAACACATTTTTATTAACCGAAAATCTACTTAATTACACTAATGTTAGCCACTGGAAAGCTTCCTATTCAAGGCTTGGAGGATTCATGAGGGTGGTTGAGCAATTTAAGTAAATGAAGAATGTTCTTTGAAAATATCCAAGGATTTCACTGACATTACTTTTTTATTAACCTTATTTAGTAACACTGAACATTGTTGGCATATGAAATAAAACCCCACGATGCCTAATAATTCTTACTTATAAAGCCTTGACTATCCAGGTACGGTACACCAGGTCCGAGTTCGAAGACCTGAAGTAGAGGTGTACACCAGCACATCCTGAAGGCCATGATCTCTTCACATTGCTCTGAACAGTCTGAATCATGCTTAAAAACCAACTTCTTCAAGGAGGCCTATGTCACAAAAACCATAGTCCATAGCTTACCAACCTCTGACCAGTTCACACTACAGACCTCAACTAACTACCCTTATCCCCTGTTGCAGGTGCCCGCATTGCTGAGAAAAGTGATATTTTACTATATGCAAATGAGCCTCTAGGAGCAACGGGGCGTTACCATTACACCTAGAGGCTCAGCTCTGTCTGCCGCGGCCTCTCCACTTTAATTGACAGGGCCAGGCAGTGAAAACATCATCACGCCTGGCCCTGTCAATCAAAGTGTAGATTGCGCAGAATGCACAGAGAACTGAGCCTCTAGGTGTAAGGGCAACTCCTCGTTACTCATTTGCATATGTTAAAACATCATTTTTCTCAGCAATGCGGTCACATATGAACATGGGACCAACACAGATGTCTTCAGCTGCCAAGTGCACATGTAACAGGTCATCAAGTTTCATAGGTACAAATATACTGACAGATGCCCTTTAAAGATATAAAATAGAGAGTGAAGACAATTTTTTTTTTAAAAAAACAAGCCCTTATATGGCTGAAATAAAAAAGGAAAAAAGTTTTTGAAATGTCCAGATGAAAAATGAAAAATACCAAAACAGACGTTATCTTCACTCTCCAGTCCCCGGTCCCCAGTGGAGCTCACAATCTTAGTTCTCTATCATGGCTATGGCAACCAATCAGAATCCACCTTTCATTTTTCAGAGATCCTTTGGAAAATGAAAGATGGAATGTGATTGGTTGTTTTGAACCACTTAAGCCAGTTTTCCTTTGCACCTCTCTTGATTAATCTCCCCCTATGTTTCTGAGGATAAAAAACATTTCCAAAACTGCAGAAAAAAAGCCCAATGTGAGTGTGGCCTTAGGCTGTAATAGATGTGCCATTTTTTCAACTTTGCTGCCTTTTTGTATGTTTTTTGTAGAATATTCAGCTGTCATTTTTCCTTAAAACCCCCATTGTTTTGTTGGATTCACATTAAAACTATATTCTGTATTTTTTGCCTGTTATTGTAGAAAACTGATAATCTTCTCTGAAGTTCACATTAGACATTATTAACAACAGATACAAGTATACAAGTCAAATGTTGTGAAAGGGACCATCATGATACCCACACCACAGGTGACCACTATTGGGACAGACCATGGTTTATAACAGGGGATGTGAATTCTTGCTAAAAGTATATTAACTACCAAATAAAAAGAAGGTTTTGATGGTGGGGGGAACAAAGAGCAATCATGGAGTAAATAGTTGGGTCTTAAATTATTGCCTCTTGTTTAATTCAAACCAGAAATGGTAGATTTATGGAGGCTTGTGTTGTTTAATTAAGCATGGCTCCAGCGAGTGAGGGTGGATGGGAACAAGCTTGTATTTCGTTTTTTAATTTGTAACATTATTCTACAGTACAGCAAAACTAGATACAAGTCTACTTATTACAGGAAACCTGCCTCCACCAGAACCCATTGCTGTAGTCTGGAGGTGCAGTGCTGAGGAATAGCCAGATCTTGGCTCTTCTTAGTTCCTGCTTCAAATGTTATATATACTTGACAATTTAACACATGACAATTCAATACGGCTTGTGCAGGAAGACATCCTGGTGCTTATTTTAGATACATTGTATTCATGCCAATTGGGTAATGTATGCACCAGGTTAAAGGGATAGTCTAGCCTTTACTAAGTGTCTCTTTGGAGCAATCTTCCTAACACCACAGTTCTGTAACTGACTTTGTACAAGCATCCAGATATGAGGGTGCAATTCTCTCATTCTCTGCCACACAATGCAACCATTGGTCAGCAACTTTTTGACAGGGTGCTGTACTCACAATATACATTTCCACAAATGTCCTCTGTGGGATGTGGATATTTTCTGCATCCGATCTATATTTTTTGAAGGATCAGATACATTGCCATTCATTTCAGTGGGGTCGCAAAAAATGTGGACAGGACACAATGCGCTGTCTTCAACTGTATGTCCATTCCGACATCCCACAAAAAATAAAAAAACTTCTCCTATTCTTGTCCATTTTGCCGACAGGAATAGGCATGTTTAATATAAGGTGGGACATGCGGAACAAGAAAATGCAGAACGTACATGAGCAGTATCCGTGTTTTGCAGAACAGCAATTTACGTGCCACGAAATGGATATGTTCCAGGGCATGGGGCCTTATGCAGATGGCCAATCTGCTCCTCAGGTATGTCCAGATAAGACTAGTTCTCCTAGACAAATGGTTATGGAAAATCAAAGGTCCATTTCAGCCAGATTTTCTCCACAGAACTTCTCCTCACATCTCTTCTTTGTCTGTGGCATACTCCTTAGATATAGCCTTGGAATTTTACCCACTTTTCTACCTATTTGACTTCTCTCTGGCTGGCTCAATGCAGAGCTGGTTTCAACTTCCCCCCTATGAAGGGAGGATACAGGCCAACCTAGCGGTTGGTTGTTGCAACCTGTTAACTCTGTAAGGCATTTTTATACAGGAAATACATAAATACACAATAAATTGCATTTTTAAAATCTTTTTACAGCAAACACGTACAAAATACATATGAAAACCCATTTTCAAGGGAAGCACTGCCTTATGACATGCCAGTTTGTCAGATCCTTGAATACCCTGACTCTGCTGTCTTTCCAATTTCTTTCTAGTATTTTTCATAGTCTGTGTCTGTTTGCAACCAGTAACTTGTCTACACCTGACTACACCCCTTGGCTGTAACTGCATGAATACATTGATAAATACATTGCTGTTGATGTTACATTGAAAGGGGTGAAATCCACAGTGAAGATCCACAGGGAAAAACTGACATGCTGCAGATTAAAAAATGCTTCAATTTCCACCTGGAAAACCTCTGCAGAGTGTAGATAAGCGGGAAAATCCACAGCATTTATGCCACATGTGTGTTTGTCCTAAAGGTCCCTTTGCATGGGAAGATACAACAGCAGATGGTTGGGAAGGAAGCATTTCTTCCTCACAATCATCTGCTTACTGGTGAAGGAGACCTCTGCATTTACATACAGTACAGCCATCTCCTGCATTTTCCGTCGCTAGTCCCCATACTGACTAGTTTTTTTTAAGCAGCAGATCATGATTCGCTCATTCATCAGGTAATCAGCAGTATATTTGAACAACCAAATAATTGCTAACAAGCATTTTTTTGAACGCTCGTTAGCGATTAACCACAAGATTCTCAGCCCGTGTAAAGGGCCCTTTAGACTATGTGCACATCTCTGGAATGTAAATCCCGTATTCTGCTCTGACAGACTACTGGAGCTATGATATTCAGTATACCTGGACACCATCACACACTACCGGACCCTCATTGACTATAATGGGACTTGATGGAGATCCGGTGGATTTCCAGCATAAATGTCGACTTTTATGAAACCTGATGGATCCCCATCAGATCCCCTTATTGAAAATCAGGTTGCTTTGCTTACTGGATTTACATGCAGGACATTGGATAAACTATGGTTTTATAGCCATACTGTTTATTTATGGGTACATGCAGGGGCGTATTTCCAATTAGGCACTAAAGGGCATATGCCTAGGAAAGCAGCCAGCAGGGGTGCCACCACAGAGGACATTTTTAATTTAATTTTTAAAATATTCCCGCGTTCTCCAGGTTGCAGGGGTGTGTGTGTGCACACTACAACCTTTCCAGGTCGCAGGGGTGTGTGTGTGTGCACACTACAACCATTCCAGGTTGCAGGGGTGTGTGTGTGCACACTACAACCTTGGCATGACTTTCCTGCCTGCGGTGCAGCTGTTGGAAGCACCTCAAAGGCAGAGGACGAGGAGAGAGAGGAGTGATTCTCCTCCCTTTCCTCTGCATGGCAGCTCTAACTGTAAGCTGATTGGTGGAGCGGCAGCACTCACTAAGACTTGCCTGCCAGCTTGTCCTCCTGTCCGCCAGAATGCATGACCACCCATCATCGCATTGACCTGAATGCCCGCCGCCTTTCTGGTCCACCCGCCCGTCCACCTACCTGCCTGATGACTACACCCCTGTGAGAGGGGTATCATGATCCAGGCTGTAGGTAGGGATCTTCATTATGTCAATTATGCAGGAGAAGTCTCTAATTTGTGGAGCTCACCGAACTGTGTGAACTTGTCTGTTTTTAATTGTTTTATCTTGGAGTTTGTACTCTTTGAAATTTAATAAAAGATACTATTAAAAAAAAATATGCAGGAGATCTACTACTAGTATATGTAGTAGAACACCTGCACATATACTACTATATATGCACTATATGCATACTACATATACTGTATCCAGGAAGGAGCACCGTGACACACAAAACTATTAAGGCCACATCTCGATTCGACATCCCTAACACTGGGACCCGATCTGCCCTGGGTGGTGGCACGTTGCATCTGCTTCTCCAGCAGTATAGTGACCAGATACAGACAATACACCACAGTCTGCTGCTCCCGTATGGTCACTATAATCCAGGAGGAGCAGACTCTGGTGCATTATTTGTGTCTGGTCAGGATACCTGCACATGTTGCATATTACTTGTGGATTCTTGTACAAAAAAAAACGCAGCGTACTTCAGATAATCAGGGCCAGCGTTAGGGGAGGGCAACAGAACTTTGTTTTCCGTCCAGCATAACGGAAACCAGACGGATCCATTATGCTTTCCCATAGGCTTCTATTATGACGGATCAAAACGGAATGCCTCTTAAAGGTGTCCGTTTTGATTTCCATCCTAGGGATTCCGTTATTTTCCGTTATAACAATGTTATAACGGAAAGCCTGAACGGAATCCCTAACGGTGATGTGAAAGAGCCCTTAGTATACTTAATAAAATATCTAATAATAGAATTGTACAGTTTAGATACAGTATGATCAGTTTAACAAAGCAATATTAGACACAGAGTAATTGTTGATTCTGCAGTACATATCAATTAGATATCTACAGCTAAAATGCATAGTGTGTATTAGAGATGAGCGAATCTATTCGTCGATTCGTTGATTCGTATCAAATCTTGGAAATTTTCAGCTGCGAAGCGAATCCGAATATTAGGTGATTCGCTCCGTTAAGATTCGAAAATGTTCCTAAGGCTTTCTATGCATTCGCTACGTACTTGTCCGATAAATTGTACGCTAATGCTACGTATAAGTTAGTCTATACGCTGTTGCGTACAAATTCAAGTAATTAGCAAACTTTTACTGTTATTTCGTTATTCATGCGCAAAAGCCCGGGAAGAAAGCGGTCACCTGACCCAGTGGGCAGGGCTTGCTCTGATTGGCTCAGGCTCGGTAAGCCAGTGACGCATCACTTCTGCTGCGACTGCTGAGACGAGCAGAAGCACTGTGTGTGAAGTTCTGAGACACTGAGACCTGTGTTGTTGAAATTGGGGTGTAATTGTTCAGGGAATCCATATTACACATCAGGGATACTGCAGGGCAAGTGCAGGGCCAGTTCAGGGCTAGTAATTAATCAGGCAGGGAGAGAGAGACAGAGAGAGAGATAGGGAGAGAGACAGGGAGAGAGACAGGGACAAAGACAAAGACCAGCTGCAGGGCCACAGAGTGAAGTGAAAAATGTCTGGAATGGATAAGCAAAAAGGGTCCAGTTCCAGCCAGACCTCGAGCTCTAAAAGAAAGGAGAAGATGGCATAGGGCACCAGTGCCAAAGGACCTGCAGCCGGAGCTTCTACTTGTAGTATTCACAATACTTGGCCGTTGTTCCCCGGGCTAACCCACCAAGGTGCAAAATTGTAGTGGAGGAGAAAGTGGATGAGGTAGTGGAATGGATGGCACGCTCATCTCAGTCTCAGCCGGATGATCTGCTGTCATCTGCTGATATAGTATCCATATGTAGCCAGGGGTCAGCCTCCTGCTCCACTATTCCTCTCCAGCAAAGCCTGTCATTTTCGTATGCAATTTGTACACTCATGCGTACGTGTTCAAAAAAGTTGCGTACCTAAAACTGAACGTTCGTTATTAGTGCGCGAATGTTCACCACATAATAATGTATATTTTGTACGCAGATTCAACGAATATATTCGTTGAATATACGAATCTTATGAAAAGTTCGACGAATGTTCGGCAAACAAAATTTTGAATGATTCGCTCATCTCTAGTGTGTATGAATATTCATCTTCCATTAGGCTACACTAAGAATGGCTAAGAAGTTTGTGCTTCAGAGCTGCTCTTCCTACTGTAACTGGAATTAGCACTGAAACTATATACAGCCATTTTAAATTTACACATTTTATATGTTTCTATCTTATTTTTTTCAGACTTAGAGGGGTTGTTTGAGATTTTCATATTGATGGGCTATCCCCACTACTTAACACTTAAAGCATGCATAAGTAGTGAATGAAGAGAGGAGAAAAAGAAAGGATTGTTATCTTCGTTGACATCAGTCATCATGAGAAAGTCAGGAGACCACCATGCACATTACATATTCAGTCAAACCCATTGAATTCAGCGGGTTCTGCCAATACCCAGCTAATGGTTATGCCAACTTTAGACAATTGTAATAGGGTGAACAGAAGACTACAGGCTCGTCTATGTAGTATTTTGCAGTCTGTTGTTAATCTTTTTTGTACAGTGCTAGCAGTGGGAAATACAGCATTGAAAGAGTTAAAAGCCTTACAGATACAGAACACATGAAAAGAGGTGCTGCTGCAGAGGCAATGAGATTGTTATATAGATGATGTCAGAAGATTTACAGTTAAGAGACTCTTGGTGATTACAAGAGTGGCCCGACTAAGTGCTGTTCTTCTCCCTATACATTCTTGCACTCAGCACTCAGGGTATGTGAGACCTTGAATCTGTCATTATAACCCGTCAGCATCTCAAATTCTGTATCAGGTGTGGACAGAAAGGACTTTATTTATGCTATGTATACAGTAGTATGTTTCTGAAAGGGATCCACCAGTATAGACATCTTATTACAGAAACACAAAAAAATGTCTCAAGCAGTAGCCCAGAACAGGGTACTTGCAAAAAGGTTTATTGTTATTGTGTTAATTGATTTCATGTAATGTTCTGATTTACTATGTTCTACGCTTGATAGTTATGTATGGATAGGTCAGGGTTAACAATCCTGACTCAACCCTTTTGGAAGGCTAGGAGCTGGACTTGGGTCTGCCTCTAGTTTAATGAGTGTGCTAGCTGAGGAAGAGAGAGGAGATACATGTGCTCACCCCTCAGAAAAATAGGCCTAGACATTTACTGGAAGAAAGCCATTGCTACATTACAGTACTCTGGAGAGAAAAGAGGAAGAGGATTAGAAGTCCAGAATCTGAAAGACCGTGAACTGGAGTCAGTCAGTAAGGTATTCACTGTTTAAGGCGGATAGAACTCTATTACGACAAGAAGAACTGTGTAAAAAGCTGCACATCCAATAAATAAAATCAATTCCTCTTTATTAAAAACTACAAAATATTGTATACAATAGAAACCTTGTGTAGGACCAAATATGTCTATACACAAAAGTGTGCACATTTAGTCACAACTATGGACAATCAGATACAATCAGACAGCCCCAAGCAAGATAGGCATGATTAAAATACTGAGTTGAAATATGACATCAAATGTAACATGATAAACAGCAATACCCACAGTAATGAAGGGTGTCCCAGTGAAAATGAGCACATTTGCTTTGCCCCACATGTATTGCTGGGAAAACCCAGCTTTCTCAGGGGTCTCTAAAAAAGTGTGGCGTGGTTCACATACAGTATATATACCGAAAATAATCAAGAACATCGTAATCACTTGTCTGGAGGCAGAAGTCAGTGTAATTTAGATGGAGCGAGATACCAGTGTCCCTTGCGTTCCCATAACCGGACAGCGCATGTCCACAATAAAGTGTGACTGGAAATGCACATCGTTCCAGGGTTCCAAAAAACGCAACTGCAATGGTGCTAAAGAAAAAATTACAGTAAAATAATGGCCAAAAAAGTGAAAAACAATATAATCAATATGCCCAATGCGCATGGGCGGAAATAGAGCTTAAAGGGAACCTGTCATCAACATTAGTGACAGAAATGCTGATTTCAGCGGTGTGTCACTCATCAGCTAAAAGTAAGTGGTTGCTGAGAACAAGCATCATAATCATTGCAGCTCAGGCCTTGAAAAGAGTCAAATCTACCTGAGAAGAGTCATGGTTATTCATAATCTCCTGCTCTCCCCGCCCATCTGCTGATAATTGGCAGTTCTCTCCTAGAGAGAAAGGGAAAAAACTAGGTAGAAGACTGGCAGTCATCAGCAGGTGGGCAGGGAGAGCAGGAGATTATGAATAACCATGACTCTTCTCAGGTAGATTTGACTCTTTTCAAGGCCTGGGCTGCAATGATTATGAATGATTATGATAATGTTCTCGGCAACCACTTACTTTTAGCTCATGAGTGACACACCGCTGAAATCAGCATCTCTGTCACTATTTTATGCTGCCCTCAGTGAGGTCACCATAAAGTTGCTGACAGGTTCCCTTTAATATTGTACTAGAACAAATGAAAGCACAGACCACACATGATTAAATGTAATGCAAAAACATGGTATGCTCAATTTTGGAAAAGCTTATATATAGGAATTAATCATTGAAAATTATGACAAAAAGACCCTTGATAAATGGTTCCAAATGCCGGAACGCATAGTGGAACACAAACAAGATTAAACAGTGATTAAAAAGTCGTATGTACTGCAAAAATGATACCCAGAAAATCTACAGTTCATTCTGCAAAAACACAAGCCCTCAAATAGCTCTGGAGACTGAAATACAAAAAAGTTATGGCTGTCAGAAAATGGTGATGCAAAGAAAATTTAGATTTTTTTTTCCAAGGTTTTTATTTTTATTTTTTAGAGCAGTAAAACATAAAAGAAAATATACAAGTTTGGTATCACTGTATTCATATTAGTTGATCCAGAAGAAGCCAAAAATCCCCTGTGAGGTAGAAGCCAATTTTCCCCACTTTAGGGGAAAAAAATTCCTTCCCGACTCCAAGCTATCAGAATAACTCCCTGGATCAACGACCCATCTCTAGTAACTATAGCCTGTAATATTATTAGTAACATAGTAACATAGTTTATAAGGCCGAAAAAAGACATCTGTCCATCCAGTTCGGCCTGTTTTCCTACAAGTTGATCCAGAGGAATGCAAAAAAACCCTGTGAGGTAGAAGCCAATTTTCCTCACTTTAGGGGAAAAATTCCTTCCTGACTCCAATCAGGCAATCAGAATTAATCCCTGGATCAACGACCCATCTCTAGTAACTATAACCTGTAATATTATTACACCTAGAGATGAGCGAGTCATTAAAAATTTGCTTCGCCGGATATTCGCCGAATTTCTGACAAGATTCGTATTTAAACAAACTTATTAGTCGAATCTACGTAAAAAAATACACGTTTTTTGCGAACATTCCTGCCCAAATTACATACGTACATTCAGTGTAGTTAAAATACGCAATACCTAAGCATTGAATCCTTAGCATACTATTGACGCGCGATTGCATCATACACAGGAGGCTAGGCCGCGGCGTACAATCTTTAGAGGCAGTCCATATGAACTAGAAAAATAAGGTGCTCACTGCTGCTAGCTATCAATAAGTGAATAATTTACTAAAAACGCCGTACAATAAGTGCATAATAGGACACATTGCAGTACCAGAAAAAGAATACACAAAATGGGCTAAAGTGCTGAACCATTAAAAACAGTGTAGCTAAAATTGAGCAAAGACATAAGTATACAAACATTTTAGTGCAATAAATTTCACATTTGCAAGCATAAAAGTCTCAGATATACGTTTGAGTCTCTCCTTATGGATCCTAGTTGGCATGATAAAACACTGTCTGGAACACATATTCCAAAATTCAATTGTAATCCACGTGAGGTTAAATTGTAATCCAAACAGGTAATGTGTAATCCACATGTATAATAGAGAATAGCAGCAAATAGAGAACCTTTTTGGAAAAGGGGGCTCCCAAATAACCTGAGAAGAGGGTAAAAAGGAAAATAGGTACACTTCGGCGCAACAGGGAAATTTCTGCAGAATGGGGGGAGTCCTGACAGCCATGCCCATCTGGGTGAGAGTCAAACGGGGGCAACACAAACGAAACAAAAACAACTGCCAACTAGCATCTCACCCGTCAGGTGCAGGGCCGCTTTAATCATAGGGCATATGGTGCATCTGCACCGGGCCCACCAATAGGTCACGTGGGGGTGGGGCCCCCCTTACAACTGGCCGGTTTGGGTGTGCAGGGCCGCCGATAGTGCAGTACAACTGGTACTGCCCTATGGGGACCGAACTCTACGACACGGGGGGGGGGATAATGCTTACCCTGCCGATCTCGGTCTCCTGGCTGCGCGCTTCCTCCTGGGCTGGCTGTGTGATCCCGCGAGATCCAGCGCTGGGTCACAGGTCTCGCGGGATCACACACTGCAGGAGAAGAAGGCGCGCGCAGGAGAAGGAGAAGAAGACCGGAGGCAGCTTTTTGTAAGTATTTTTTGTGGCTGGGGCCCCCGGAGGGGGGCGCTGGGGGGGGGGGACCTGAGGTCTGATGATGGGGGCAAAAATGGCTGACCTGAGGTCTGATGGATGGGGGCACAAGAGCTGACCTGAGGTCTGATGGATGGGGGCACAAGAGCTGACCTGTCACCTGAGTCTGATGGATGGGGGCACAAGAGCTGACCTGAGGTCTGATGGATGGGGGCACAAGAGCTGACCTGAGGTCTGATGGGGCACATTAAGCTGACCTGAGGTCTGATGATGGGGGCAAAAATGGCTGACCTGAGGTCTGATGGGGGCAGAAATGGCTGACCTGAGGTCTGATGGAAGGGGGCACAAGAGCTGACCTGAGGTCTGATGGATGGGGGCACAAGAGCTGACCTGAGGTCTGATGGGGCACATTAAGCTGACCTGAGGTCTGATGGGGCACAAGAGCAAGAGGCAAGCATCATGGCTAAAAAACAGCTGCGTCCAAATTGGAACGAGATGTATTTTGGAGACGACTTACCTGAACCACCACCCGCTCAAGACATCAGGGTGTCACAAGTCTGCCAGAGAAACCCAGCTTCAGTGCCTGTGTGTTCCTTACCACCTACTGAAGTTGCTGTTGCCGCGACTGGTGAGGCGGCTGGAGCGTCTGCTTTAGCTTGTGCAGCTGGAGCGTCTGCTTTGGCTCCTGCGGCTGGAACGTCTGCCTTGGCTCCTGCGGCTGGAACGTCTGCTTTGGCTCCTGCGGCTGGAACGTCTGCTTTGGCTCCTGCGGCTGGAACGTCTGCTTTGGCTCCTGCGGCTGGAACGTCTGCTTTGGCTCCTGCGGCTGGAACGTCTGCTTTGGCTCGTGCGGTAGAGGCAGCCTGGGCGTCCACTTTGCTGCCCAGGAGGAGATCCACCCCTTCCATACACCAGAACCCAATTGTTCCACCATCTGTGACAGCCCATGCACAGAACCTCTGGGACTATAAAACCGCAGTGGAGGATTGGATCATACAGGTACTCGACCACCCTAGGCCGGGAGATCCTTCATTGTAATGGAGAAAGGGAACTGTGATTTGGTTTTCTGTTGGGAGGGGGTCTGGCTTCCTGCAGGATGATGAGGATGGAAAGGAGTATTTTGTGGGCCGCAGGTCAGTGAAACGGCCGTACCTGCCACAACATTGGCATAGCCTGTACGTGGGGGATCAGGTGGAGTACACCCCCATGGCTTCCCTGAAAGGCCAATTAGCGACCGGGGTTACCCTTCTTTCAAAGCCTCTGGTGCCTACAACGGAACCAGAAGTGTGGCCAGATGAACCACCAGGTCCAGGACGCTTGCGCTGCCTGCAGGAGTTCCCAGATGGCTTCCTCCGGTTCAGGGAAAAGCCGTAGCCTCAGCCGGAGCCTCTGATTCCTGGACTGCCAGCACCACCACCACAGTCCTTACAGCTGGGTCAGCTGACCATGTTATCGTTCACCTTCCAATCCACGGTAGTCCACCAATACCAGCTGCCTTGGAAGATGAAGCCAGCAGCAGCCAGGGAAGCTGGGGCTTCTTTCCCGGATGCAACCTTTCTGGAACCGCTGCAGCCGAAAGTCCTTACCCCTGCTGTCCCGGCAGGAGCATCCGGAAAAGTGAAAATGGCTGCAGCGTGCGTCACCACCACTCAGACCCGGTCAAGTCCAACTTATGGAGCCACACCATGGACTGCACCTGACCAGGGCCATTTTAAGACATTGGTGGGCCCAGTGCAAAGATCAAGAGTGGGCCCCCCCTCCCTTTCGGGTAAACTTTACAGATTGCAAAATGGCTAACTTTTTTTTCTTAACAAGTCGCATCATTGTGTTTATTATCTCTGTACAGTGACATCGCTGTGTGTATTATCCCTGTACGGTGACATCTCTGTGTTTATTATCTCTGTACAGTGACATCGCTGTGTGTATTATCCCTGTACGGTGACATCACTAGTAATATTAATCAGGCAGGGAGAGAGACAGTGAGAGAGACAGGGAGAGAGATAAAGACCTGTAGGGCCAGAGTCAAGTGAAAATGTCTGGCACGGAAAAGCAAAAAGGTTCCACTTCCAGCCAGAACTCGAGCTCCAAAAAAAAGAAAGAGAAGGTGGCACAGGCCAGCAGTGCCAAAGGACATGTAGCCGCAGCTTCTACCAGTAGAATTCGTAATAGTTGGCCGCAAGCCTCAGATCACCTGCTGCACGATCTCCTTTTTATGCTGGTTCGGGTGGCGGTGTGTGCCATCGTAATCCTGCCAGTCCATCACCCGGATCATGTATTTAAGCTCTCCAAAGCTAAATGTTGAAGAACGCCTGGATGCCATTTGTAAAACTTCGCTCTGTCTCTGAGAAGTGCACGCCGTGGCCTAGCGTCGTGCGTGCCTGTGTATTACGCAATCGTTAGATTGCAGTACGCTGAGGACTCGTATGCAATTTGTATGCTCATGCGTACGTGTTCACATAACTAGAATACCTTTAACAACTGTATGTTCGTTATTAGTGTGCGAATGTTCGCAGAACACGGCAGAATAACGAATGATTTGTACGCAGCCTCGACCGAATAGCTTCGTATTAGGTACGAATCTTTTAAAAAATTCAACGAACATTCG
This sequence comes from Rhinella marina, assembly GCA_900303285.1. NCBI lineage: Eukaryota > Metazoa > Chordata > Amphibia > Anura > Bufonidae > Rhinella > Rhinella marina. Next base: position 111,256 of record ONZH01017498.1, read on the forward strand.
GCGAAGCAAATTTTGGATGATTCGTTCATTATTATTTTGAAAGAACCATTAATTCCATGATGTTATAAATCAAGAGGGGTTTACACAAACATAATATAAAAATACAATAAACAAGGAACAATTAACGGCTGATGTAGGAATAAGTAAATGCAGGAATCAGTAAATAAAACTGATGCAGAATAAATTATATTGCTAACAGAATGTATTAACTAGAGATGAGTGAAGTTTTGAAAAATTCGATTCAGCCGATTAGCCTACGTTCGCCAAGAAATTAAATTTGTTCTGAATTCATTTGTCATGAATTGCCATAGATCAGGTATACCCAGGCCTATCTGCCTAATAATATTCTTCCTACTCGGTGGCCCAATCTCAGTGGGAAGCCTTGGAAGATAAACTTCAGGGAGAGTGCACGGAGACTGCAGGAAGAGTGCAGGGAGAGTGTATAACATTTTTGACTATACAAACAAGGAAGCATGCATTTGGCCATTTGCGCAGGGACTCGGAGGACTTCCCTGCCTCCATTTCCACTGCATACTGCCACGGTCTGTCGGGGTCATCTGCATAGTCTTCTTTGTCACCCTCCAGCTACTCATGCTCCTGTCCTTTCGCTTAGGTAGATAAACCAATTAGTTATGTATAAAATTCCTGGATGTTTATGTCCTTCTCCTCGTACTCATCCTCCTCTTCATCTTCCTCAGGGCTCAGGTGGTCATGAGATGTAGGCACCACGCCTTCCGTTTCCTCGCCAATCATATTTCTCAGCATCCCCTCCAGGATGTCAAGGAGTGGAATGACATCAATCATCTCGTAGTTCTGCTAAATAACAAATAAAGTGGCATCCCCAAAGGGACTGAGCACACAGCACGTGTCACCCTTGAGCTGCCACTGGCTAACATGGAAATTACATCAGGGAGGATACCTGTGTGTCTGCTGCATTAAGAAATCGTTGACCGCCTTCCTTTGCTCTAACATATGGAGCGTGCACTTCCAACGGGTGGAAACATTGCATATCAGGTAATGTTGGGGAAGAGCATTTTGCCTTTGCAGCTCAAGGAGGGCATGTTTTGCACGGTAACAGTGGCTGATGTGCATGTACAGTTTCCTGGACATTTTTAACAGCTCTTGAGGAAGACTTGAGAAACCAGGTGACAATGAGATGGAAGACGTGCCATGCTAATGTCCCCTAGTGACTTGGTGAAAAATTTCCACACTGCCAAGTATGGCATTTTCCCTCCACCACTGCACGATGCCTGCCTGCAGCTACTTTTATGAACCCGTTCACTGCTAGTGTGTTCCTCACAGGTGGTCTCCCGAGTAGAAAATGATGTACCCATCCCACATTTGGCCCCATATCTCCCACTGCCTCACCCTGCTGCCTCAGGGGCATGCTTCCATCCTGCTGTCTCCCTCATCCTCTGATGATAATGATGCCCCCTCTTCACCCAGCTTCTACATGCGGTCTGCTACATCATCATCCACAAAACTTTGCACATCACTTTTGTCACCTCATCTGTCTTATGTAAACATCCATGAACTCTCGCAACAAGTGCTCCCACCTGACTGTCATCATCGGTTGTTGCACACCTAAAGGAGTCCGTAGCAGACCTCTCCTCCTAGTCTGGGCTGGCCTGTAACTGCTGACTGTCCTCACAAAGCTCATCTTTGCTGAAAAGCGGAGCAGAGCCAACGGCTATTATTACTTGGCTAGCAGAAAGAGTAGCAAAAGCAAGAAGCAGGTTCAGGACAGGGGAGGGCATAAAGGTAGTTCCTGGTCCATGCCAACTAAGTGTGGTGTTAGAAAAACCCACTGATTCCTGGCTGTGTGTATCTGTCACTTGAGATGATGTTGAAGAGCGAGTCAACCATTCCAGTACAGCTGGATTGTTAGTCAAAACACGACTGGATGACATGCCATCTGGGGGGACAATGGTATACCATTATATACAAAGTGCCAACCCTATATGAACACAATGGATATGAGTAAAATAGCCTGCGCGGTGCATTTATTGCTGAGAAGTACACTGAGAATAAAGTACCGTTACTCAAATATAATCATATATTAATAAACCAAACGTGATGTAAATTATATAGAAATTATATGTGGATGCACTGCAATATAAACCTGGAACGCCGGGGACACTGGAAATGGGTGGCAGAAGAGGATGCCAGGCTGGTGGGAGATGAATACATGAAGAACCCCTGGATATATGGGCGGAAAAACATTAAAAAAAAATATACATCAAAAAATGTATTATATTTAAAAAAATAGAAGAGAGGCCACACAGGACCAAATGTTAAATCAATAAATACATATAGTCCCAAAAGTCCAACAATTGAAGATGAATGGTGTTACTAAGTTTCAACATGCTTTCTCTTCTTCTTATGTCTTTTTTTTCCTCTTCTTTTCACATTTTCTTCTTTTTTTCTGTCTCATTGCTGTCTCCTGTAGCAAGGAGAGAGACCTCTTGCTATGTGAGCACTTTTCCCTCCTCGTTTTAGCGATCGGCAGGGGTCTCAGCACTTGAACATATCAAAAGTTTTCCCACAGTACAGTGCTGTTTTACAGGTGAAGTAAGGGTCCATCCCATATCCAAAAGTCAAGTGAACAGAACTTTCTGGCAGCAGCTTTCTCTACTCTCCCCACTGACTACGCAGACATGTTCGGCCAAACCGAATGTGTATGTGTATCGAGGAGCTGGAAGGGAGTCGGGAAAGAGATAGCTGTAGGCTGGACGGATGTTTGGCCGACAGCTATTGAATATGTATATAATATATCTGGACATACAATAACGTAGTCCCTATCTATCTAACCGCACAGGCTGGTACCTTGAGGTCATCTAACCGAGCACTAGTTATATTTCAAGATAATTTGACAAAGAATATTCAGGAGGAGAAATTTATCAAAACTGTTGTAAAGGAAAACTGGCTTAGTTGCCCATAGCAACCAATCAGAGTCCACCTTTTATTTTTCAGAGCTCCTTTGAAGAATGAAAGGTGGAATCTGATTGGTTGCTATAGAAAACTGAGCAAATGTTCCTGTACTGCAGTTTTAATAAATCTCCTCAAATGTGTTTTCATTGATTTCTAACATTTCTCCATGGCTACAATAATTATGGCATTACGACAACAATACATGTTAGGGGCAATGAACGTCACTATAGTAATATATTAGAGACAACAGAATGATAAAACAAACCGCTTGCTACTATATAGACTAGGGGACGATAACTGACAGAACCACCTTCCTGCATGTGTTTGTGATACAAACATGAGACACCCAGATCGATGTCAAGCCAGAAGCCCACACACCACGTGTAAGACATTCTGTTCATTAAGGTCAAGTAGTCAAATAAAGGTTAAATCGAAGAGTTACTACGTTTAGGAAAGGAAATCAATAATCAAAATACCCTGTCAGCCTCAGTAAACAATAAAAGCCATGTGCATGAAGCTAAGCAAAAAATAGAAACTAGACAGTTCAACACAGCACTAGCAGACAGCCAGAATATATAAAAAACAACATGCATCTACAAATCTGCTGTAGGGAAACATTTTTGAGCTTGCGGGCCATATATATATATATATATATATATATATATATATATATATGAGATGGCCTTGAGCTACATTACGTATTAAAGAGATAAAGTCCATGAAATATATTGATGTCACGGCTGACATGGCCTCAATCATATGGTTTATAATGTTTTATCATTTATGTTCATGTTTTATTAACAGTTTGCAGCCACGTTATATTTAAGGTGAAGCTGGTGAACCAACCAAACAGAAAATGTCAAAGTGAAAATGCAGGGTGGCAGTGATACTGTGGAAATCTCAATTCTGCAGTATAGACAGTAACCACCTGACCAAGTGCCCATGATATGATTTGGCCACCAGCTATCATCTCAAGCTCCTCCATAAACATGCACATTCAGTTAAGGCTGGTCATACATAGCTCGTTGCCAAGGCTTCATCCAGCAGCCATTCCTCCCAGCCACCCCGCATACACCTGCATGCTCACCAGCTGTTTAATAGAGATAGTGGAGTAAGCTGCTGCAAGCCTCCTCTGGTCCTGGCTTATCTCCTTTGAGAAGAAAAAATAGGGCACGCTGACGTTTGGCCGCGGGCCAGATAGCTAGGCAGTCTGTCCAAACTTGGCCAGTTTGGCTACCCTTCATCTAATGTGTATGGCCTCCTTAACTTGAAGGAGGAGGAGCAACAAGCCAGTACCAGTTCCAGTTATCTCATGTAAGAATAAATTGGATTGGAGGGGCTAATTTCCAAGCTGTCCAACCAGTTTCTCCCCATGACAGATATTGAAGAGTAAAACCATGTGGTTCCCATAAAGACCAATTTGGGGAAGTCTTGTCAAAATCAGTATTGTCTCCTGTCTGAATATTCTGAGCTGATGGGCTGCTAAAGTGTATAGCTTTTCAGAAAGCATCATTTGGGGTCCATGCACTGATACCCCCACAATAGCACAAAGGGAGCTTTAGATAGAGTGCACATTTCACTCTCACTGCTTCTCTGAATATAATATAGCAGTCTGCAATGTAGGGCACTGGTCGCGTCGTGTACTCCGTGCTGCGGATACAGACCCATTGACTTGAATGGGTCTGCGATCCGCAAGATACGGCCAAAGATAGGACATGCATGAGCCCTGAGAGAGAAGCCCAAATTGACTGAAGTTGAAGGACTAAAGTATTATAGACTGGACCCCAGTGGTATTAGGCCATTAGTTTTCATCAGTGATGAAGTCAACAACCTATAACATTGCCCAATTTAAAGTCAAGGGTCATCTTCAGGTAGATGTGGCAGGGTCACATGGCCCAACTGTCTACCTCTCCCTCGACTTGACAAAAGTACAGTACATTTACTTGGGGATGATGCCTTCCTATAGTTTTCAAGCCCAGATGAGCTCTTGTAATAAAACTTTGGACTGTTTTCATCACCCTCTGACTAATATTTTATGTATCTCATAAAATTATTATAAGAAAGATTTATTGTAGATTCAGAATCAATTCCCCACTATCAACATCTCAGCATGCACTAGCAGTGATTCATGTATATTACTGTTACTATTTACATAATTACATTCATATTAAGATTACTAAATGTAAAACTGCACAAAGTTGTTACCTACAAAGCACTTGACACAAAATAGTGATCATGAATAAAATTAGGATATGGAACCTTCATGGAAATAACATATCCCATTTATAAATGGAGGTTGTTCCCAGCAAATGTGCCGTGAAATAGATTAGAATTGATTATTATTTACAGACAGTATGCCTTCTTTCATAATCTGAATCTACTTAAATATATGTCTTTATGTAGGAGCAGCAATTGTAATAATCTGGTTGCTGAATCAAGGGAAAGATAAAAGATAAAGAGCTTGTTGACAAAGGGCAAATTCAATAAACCTTTGTGCTATTCCGTTTCCCTGACTGTACGGCAGCCATTGATACGCAACTGAGGCCCCAATCTAATGATGAATATCAGATTATAGGGATGATTGCTAAGTATTTAGGGCAAAAAGGAGTGGATCCTTTAGATCTGATCACTGGTGGATCACATGGGAACTCATCAGCGCCAGTCATTTGCTGCAGCTGGGCGCGTGATCCTGTCCATGCGCAAAGGTGACATACGGTAACTGGAACTGCTGCAAAGACAGCCTGAGAGACACAAAGCTGTAATGGAAGGACGAGAGCAGGTAAGTATTGATCTCTTCACAGGTGCTGCCTGGTGGGGAGGACATTTTAAAAAAAAAAACCCTAACTAATTTTCCTATGGTACTGAAAATGGTTACCATTAGGATATGTTTGCATGTAATTTTTTTAAATGTAAAATCATTTTTGCAAATGTATTTCAATTTTTTACAAAAAACTGCTGTGGAGAGATAGCAAATATGTTAGATGTGAATTTATCAGAGGTCTATACTACGTAACACAGAATTCAATGATTTTCTCCACTTACTGACATACCATATCATGTAATCGCACATCGCACACTGGCAGCATTGTCCATGTTTCTTTTTACTCCTGTAAAATGTTGGGTGGCTTAAGTTGGGTTCTTGCCAAGACCCTCCTTCTCCACAAAGATGGCGGTCTCTTTGCAACTGCTGTGGCCTTTTACATTTTACACAGCTACGATAAAAAAAAAAAAATCATCAGTTCATAATGGCATCTGGGTGAGGGAAAATTTATAGCTGACGGTTAGAGAGAGAGAGAGATGAAGGAAACTGGAGCACAGCGATCACTGAAAATTGAGATCAGAGTATAATTCTGAGCTAATTACAAGTGGGGGTAAATCTATAGCGGTACACCATAAATTTACAAGCCTATGTGTGGGGGGAGCGTACATGGACTTGCTGCAGCAGAAAAATGTCTCTGTCACTATAAGAAATATTTGGCTTTTAATTCCTGGAATTTCCAGCATGCACATTTGACTTTGTTTAACCCTTTGAATATAGATGCCTTGCAGTGGTAGTTGCGAGGAAAATGCAACAGCATAAGCCAACAGCAAAACTAAGATGTAAAGTACAATATAAAGACAACTGCATAAGTTAGATATTGCTATTACTTTAAGGGAACAGCCCATGCAAATGTAATACACCGTGTTATGCTTAGTACAGGGCTGCATCTGACCAAGTCATGCCCACCTGTGGCAGCCAATAGCCACACACTTTTAGCGCAAAATCATGCAGCTATTGGTTGATGCAGGTGGACATGGCTTGGCCAAATATGGTCAGATGCACCATGGAGTCATACCCTATTATAAAAAAAGTGTATCATTTGCTATTTGCATGTAGCAGTATTTGTATGGTCGAATTCCGTCATAGCTTCTGGATTCCCGTCAGACCCCATTATAGTTAGAGATGAGCGAATCATGCAAAATTTTATTGTATTGCGAATTCTACTAGTAGATGCTCCGGGTACAGGTCCTTTGGCACTTCTGCCCTTTGCCACCTTCTCCTTTTTTTTAGAGCTCGAGGTCTGGCTGGAACTGGACCCCTTTTGCTTATCCATTCCAGACATTTTTCAATTCACTCTGTGGCCCTGCAGCTGGTCTTTGTCCCTGTATCTCCCTGTCTCTCTCTACCTGCCTGATTAATTACTAGCCCTGAACTGGCCCTGCACTGGCCCTGTAGTATCCCTGATATATGTAATATGGATTCCCAGAGCAACTACACCCTAATTTTCACAAAACAGGTCTCAGTGTCTCAGAACTCACACAGTGCTTCTGCTCATCTCAGCAGTCGTAGCAGAAGTGATGCGTCACTGGCTTACTGAGCCTGAGCCAATCAGGGCAAGCCCTGCCCACTGGGTCAGGTGACCGCTCTCTTCCCGGGCTTTTGCACATGATAAACGAACTAACAGTAAAATTTCGCTAATGAATTGAATTCGTACGCAACAGTAACTTATACGTAGCAATAGCGTATAATTTATAGGACAAACTACGTAGCGAATGCGCACAAAGCCGAAGCGAATCACCTAATATTCTGATTCGCTTCGCAGCTAAAAATTTCCAAGATTCGATACGAATCAATGAATCAGCGAATTGATTCGCTCATCTCTAATTATAGTGAATGGGGCCGGCGGGCATTCCAGTAACATCCAGCAATGCCAGATCCAGAGCGTTCTGGCAGGCTGTTCTCTGTTGGAACAGCCTGCTGGAACTAATGCTGGTAGTGTGAAACAGGCCTAAGCTCTAAATTCATGTGCATGGTAGCATAGTGTTTAGTACTGCTGCCTTGCAGGATATTTTGCTGTCAGTTTGCAGTAGACTCATTCCTTTAAATTACAAAAGTGAAAAATCCTCAAATCTGGGACATATAGATCATGCTGAAGATTTGAAAATCTGCACATAAATTTATCTATATATGTACATTTAATAGTGGCTGACTAAATCTTGGTTTGACAGCTTTCTGTCCCGACTACTCCATATACATACACGATCGGTATGGCCAATTGTGTATGTGTTTACAATAGAGAGAGGAGTAAGCCACTGCCAGACACCTTATCTCTCAACAAAACAAAATGATGAGTTGAGAGCCCCCATAGATGTTAAAATGTTAGCTGGTCCTGACAAAAATGGAGGGTGTGGTCAAAATTACTATAAAGTTTGTGGAGGTATTTAGGCTCCGTAAAACTTTACAGTTGTTATGGAGCTGTAATATGGTAACTAGAGATGAGGGAAGTTTCGAAAAATCTGATTCAGCAGGTTCACCAAAGTTCCCCAAGAAGTTTGATTAATTACAAATTAATTTGACACAAAACACTATAAATCAGGTATACCCAGGCCACTCTACCTTAGGGTGCGGCCACAAGGAGCAGCTGTACTGGGAGGGTTGCAGTCATGCTGCCGTGTTGTTGCTGGTATGGGGTTTGTTTGGTTAAGTGGGGTCATTATATGCTGGTATACCCACTTCTCCAACCCCAGAGCTCTCCTGCCCTACAGTTGGGAGCCCTTCTCCTGCCATCTGCGTTTCCTCCTTTTCCACATCATCTAATATCGATGAGAATATGTCATCAGGAACATCCCACTCATCCTCTCTCTGCATCTTGCTAATTTTTCTAGGAAGTAAAGCCAGCAAAAGATGGTTTTATAGGGCTGTAACATCACAGGGGATGGCCATCTGCAGATTGGCTGGACAGCATTATAGGTGATCTTGCCTTTCGGAGGCTTTGTCTCCTCTACACTTAGTTTTGCTTTTGCTAACACGTTCAGCCGCCATTTTAGGAAAACCTATTCTAGGCAGTTACGCCCATGCCTAGAATAATTTCTTCTGGGGTATAATACCTCTAAAAATAGGTGCTACATGGAGGCAACATATGGAGGCAACGTCAGCTGACTGTATGTATCCTAAATATGTAATTTTACAGCAAAGATGTCTTCATGGTTTTCAAGGTGTTTTCCCATTATCAAGACTTAGCCCTTATTTCATCAGCAAGGGTCCCACACCAGTCACAAGAACGGGGACTCATTGTTCTTTGTTTAAATGGAGTAGTGCTCACACATGCATGCTGTCACTCAATTCAACTTTTTGGGACTGCTGGAGATAGCAAAGTGCTTGTACTCAGCTGTCTCCAACAGCCGCATGGAGTTGAATGGAATGGAAATGTGCATGTGTGACTGCTGCTCCAAAAAAATGTTATATCATTGCTTCTATTTTCATTGAAAGAACAGTTCATAGATGAGCAGTACTCTGAATCCACATACTGTAGATATAACCAATTAAGAGCAGAAGCGTATCAAATACCTCCTTCAGGTGTACCTGGTGCAAGCAGCATCGGATACCAGTAAATGTAAATCCAAAAGATCTGCAGCACTCCTCCACTTGTTGAACAGTAGTTTTATTCACCAACAGATGTCAATATTGTACATACAGTAGCAACGTTTTGACTGCAATGAGTCTTTGCAGTCAAAACGTCGCTATATATTGATGTCTGTTGGTGAATAAAACTACTGTTCTACAATTATAGGAGTGCTGCAGATTAGATTTCTTTTGGATTTCTATTTTTGTTTGCCATTAAAAGGTATGATACCTGCAAGACTCTTATTTTGTTTCTTTTATTAGGAGCACTAAACTAGAAAATGAAACGTAATCACTCAAATAAAATAGTATCTGTTCTGGTCCTCCAAGTGAACAAGAACAGAGCGGCAGTTTCATGGTCAGATGTTTCTTTCCTATTCTATTACTGAACTAAATAAATAAATACTGTCTAACCTTCAGGAAATGTCATGATTCAGTGCTCCTCTGGTCCTACAATAAGGGCGCAACTGCCAATACTTTCAGATTTTTGGGGAACTGCCTTGATCTTTTAAAATTGGTGATGCTTGAAGTAAGAGGAATGTCAGCATAGTTGGGTGCATCTGAGCACCATCTTAATAAATATATTAGCCTTTCACACAAACTGAAGACCCAGTAGACAGGGTTCACACCTGCGTTGTCATTTCCAATTATCTGTTCTGTCATAGGAACAGAAAAATGAAAATGACATCAACGGCATCCAACAAAGCATCCAGTGCACATGTAAACTCAGTCCTAAAGTGGTTGTGCCAAGTATTAATGCTATTTGATAGATGGGACTACCAGAGATAGTTAAGAACAGTGCTTGGGTATTTCTGGCAGTCCCAAGGAGAATAGGCATTACCCCATAATAGGGTACTTGCAAACTTGTGTTTGTTAATTAATATTATTTAATGTATTGTATTATACCTGTTAATTATGTATGGATAGGCCAGGGTTAACTACTCTGTCCTTGTAGGAAGCTAGGTGATAGACCTGGGTTCGCCCCTAGTTTAGTGTGGGAGTCTAGTGTTAGCTGAGGAAGAAAGAGAAGCTACATGTGCTCACTCCTTGGAGAAGCTAGGCCTGAGTCCCAGATAATCACCATCTATGAAATATTTACTGCAAGCAAGCCTCTTCTACTCAGTCCTCCAGAGAAAGAAGAGAAAGAACTAGAATCTGCATGGCCAAGCATTTGAGTAAGTCAATAAGGTATTTGCTGTTTAAGGGTGATAGAGACTTTACTGCAGTGAGAGGGATATTGCTAATATACCCTTCTACACTTTGATACAGTCCTGGACAGCAGTATCTTAATCCTGTACTCCTCTGCCTGGGAATTACAGATAAGTTTTGCAAACAACTGATTGCCAGCCTTAGATTCTGCAGAGAGAGACTTTAGAAAGATAAAGAGAAGGAGTACTACAAGCACTATCATTGCTCATATCATAGCCATATATTGCTGTCAGGGAAGATTTGCAATGTGAATTGTTTGGAATTGTTTGATACTGTCGGACGTACTACATCTCTTTATGCACTTTAGTAAAGAGAGATTTGTCTATTTTCTACAACTGGTCTGGTTACTCTAGTACCATTGGATGCCACAGCACTGACATCTCCTACCTTGCACTTGTATAACACCAATGGCATCCCAACTACTATCACGCAGGAGCCCCAACATCAGGGTGTGTCCTGTAGGAAGAAAGAGGGTGTCCTTCCAGCCCTAGCTGCATCGGTGTGAGGATAGCCACAGTGATTTATGTAAATAACTGTTGCAGCCAGAGCCACTACAACTCCCATCCTTTGTTTCTCCTGGGAAGCAGCAAATGAATGAAGCAGGAGGGTGCATGCTCAACCTGCAGTTCCATCCCTGTTCATGGGATTGGTGACGGTTCCAGCTGTCAGACCCTCACTGATTAGTCATCCCTTTTCCTGTACTTAGCGGATAACATTAATACTTGCAACAACCCCTTTAAGGGGTTTTCTGGAACTAAAACATTGATGGCCTTAGTGCTGGCCATCAATGTTTGGCTCTAAGCCATAGGACCCTGGTCAATCAGTAAAATGGAGGGGTCTTGACACCTCAGCAAGCATTACAGCCCATGCAATGTTTATCCAAGCACAGCGACACGTCCATTTGCAGCTCAAACACATTTATGTGACATCTCTATGTATTTATATTAAATAAAGCATCGTTTTAATCATTCACATAAGTGGAATTTTGCATGGCATTAGGGCAGGTCCCTACTCTTACAGCATTATGCCATTATTTTAAGAGGTTGTTTAGTGGAGGACAAAGGTTAAAATGAGCTGTCATGGGAATGACACCAGGAATGTGCATTCTAATTCTGTACTATAAATCTCTTCCAATGGAGTATTGTGCATTCAGAGCTGGGTTTTCTATGTGAAACAGAAGACATAGGAGACTCTTTCCAGAAAATGACTCAAGGCTGGTCTTCATAGAAATATGAAGACTATGTACAAAGTACATTACCTCGACAGGCTCTTTGATGAAGACTCCATTTCTCAGAATACAAATTGCCAGAGAATGTTCTGTGCAGATACTGAGCTAATCATGAATTCTTGGAGATTTCAGCTCTGCAGCCTGTACGACTGTAGCTTTGGGCTATAATACAGGCTGTAAATCATAGACAGACCAAGATGAGTAATACAAATTTATGTAACTTTTTACGCAGATTATTTGTACATGTAGTAAATATACAAAATGGTATTCAAAAAAGTCATCCTACACTTTCCCAAATAACACGTAATTGAAATATTATTAAGTATAGTGGTGTATGTTTATTGGCTTCGTTCTTCAGGAGGACAACCCCTCAGGAACAACATGGTGGAGAGTCTTGAGTTTGATTTGTTCCTTGTGTGATTATGTCTCCACTGCAGTAGTTCATTGTCCAAAACATGTTGCAAGAAACAGGATAGTAGAGTTCTGTTGGAGATTGCAGTCATTTTTTTCAATCAGTACTTCAATCAGTCAGTTTATTTAAGTGGGAAGGTCTATGTCCTTAAAAAGAATCTACTTAATTCAAGCATCACAGCAGCCATGTAGGCTTGACTTGCTATAAATTGAACATTTCAAGACAGAAAAGGTCTCACTTCAGACCACCCCTCACCTTGCAGAGTCACCATTCCTTGATCATTGGCCATCCCCGTACCTAATAAATCCAAGACCAGTCTAAAGGTCAGAGCTTTTAGGCTTCCTGGAATATTGTGCGCCATATGGCACATTAAAACTTCCTTCCCAGGAAACAATTTGCTGTGGTTTGGTTTGCTCAAGAAATCAAGAAGATAGCACATCAACCATGCATATTATTCAGTGAATGAAAATACTTAGCATGTTAAATAAACAATTTTCGTATTTCATTACCATTGACATGCCAAGTTCGTTTTTACCAAAGGTTTATAGAATTATATTTAACAGTGCTGGAGACACGTAGGTCTTCATATGTTACCTGTGACAACCAATCAGATTCCAGTTTAATTATTTGGAAATGAAAGAAGTGTTCTCTTTGGTTGTTACAGGCAGCAGTGCGATTTTTTGTTAGAATGTTTTTTTTTATAAAGTGTCATAAGCCACAATTATTTTTACATTTGGAAACCATGAATTTGGCATGGATTATTTTCTCATTCATATGATTGTTAAATAATATGTAATTTGGCAACCTGATAGAACATTTATTGGCTTGGATTCAGCCACATTCAGGCCACACAATGTTGGTACATATACTGAAAAATCACCTCAGAATAATGGCCTGAAATTTTTCCAACCTGTTCCTTCTTTGAAATCAATGGTAACAGGCCGTCCAGGCTAAGACACTGGTGTATGCAATTTTTCACCAGAAAAAGACAAGACATTCGTTTAGAGATGAGTGAATTGATTGTAAAAATCAAATTTCCAGTTCAGTTTTCCAACAAATCAGAATTTTTGGGGATTCATCCTGTATGAATTGTACAAAATGACCGCTAAAATTTTACAGGTCAGAGGACAGAGAAGAAGCCATCTTTAGCCAAAAAGTTTTTGTAATATTTCAAATTCAACAGTGCAGTGTATTAAACAGGCTGTTAGTTACCTCTGGCTACCATCCATGTACCCACAGCCATATATGTCACTACACTGTCTTGGCATTAAAGAGCTTGAAAGTGGTTGAATACAGTCCTAGGAGACCTCAGAATGTCATACACGACTTTTGATGCCAGTTGGGGTACTTTTGATTAGGACTGAATTTATTTGGACTTGACTGAATCTGACATGGATTTGAACTAATCAGACCCCGAACGCCTTTTGGGAAATTCACTCATTTCTACATCGATTCTAAAAATGGACCATGGTGGTTACTTTTTGTTTTAAAAATGGATTCATTGCATTTAGCAGCAAAGGTTGTAGGGAAATGAGAAGGGTTGCCAAGAAATTTTTGGACTGTCCATAAAATTGATTACTTTTTTCCTGTGTCTATGAAAAAATAGATGTGTCCATTATTTTTTTTAAGCTGGGGATACTTTATTTTGGTGGTAATTAGCATTTTACAACTCACAGTAAATGTGTTTTCACTCAGTATATTAAGTTATAGACATGTATTACTTCTATATCTTTATCATTCATTATGGTTTTCCAATTTGTCAGTGAAAAATGTTGACTGTCCATGGTTTTTGGATAAATTGTCCAGAAAAAAAGAGTTGTACTACTGTTGCTACTATTGCTTTTCGTGATAAGCCCTTCTTGAAGGCATAATAGCAGCTGAGAATAATATATATATATATATATATATATATATATATATATATATATATAAATTAAAAATGTACCAGAAACAAGAGTGGTTTTGAATTATGTACATAGTAATACATTACTTGTAGTATTCAGTAATGTAATGTATACAACATGATTATAGCTTTACTCTGCCTCTACTTTGTTGTATGATCTTCAAGCTGTCCTCTAAATTCCATAATGGGTTAATGAAAGCAATGCTACATATTGGTTTGCATTCTTCGTCTTGTGACAGGACCATAAAATCTGTCTCTGTTTCTTTGCTGGGCTCCTGATCCCTTTCTTCTTTTTTTTTTTTTAATGACGGCCAGAAATCTTGGCCATTTATGAAAAGCCCTGAAATGACAAAAGCTGCTGTGCAGAAGGCAGAGAGCAGTCACATTCAATCAGCTCGCTCTTCAACAGAAAGCAGCAGGCGTCTTTTCAGAAACAAAAGTTCATCAAAAATGAATCAAACCCTTAATTAAAACCTGACTCGGTATTCTAAGATGTTTATTTTGGCCTGCTGGAGGACGGTTGGTGAACTGGAACATGCAAAGTTTGAAGGGAAAAAATGGAAGCAAGACCTAAGTAAGGCTGGATTAAGAGACACAACAATAGACAAAGAGGGAAATAGACCCAAGAACACTAAAGAACCTTAACATGGCACACAATAAAATATTTAATATCTGCTTGTCTGAGATATTAGTCTGATGTGAATGTGCTAAGCTCATGTTCTCATCTTCCAGATGCAGGTTTCATTGCTTCTTATTGCCATTAAATCTTTTTCTCGATTGTCTCGCATCTGTATGGTGCAAGAAATGAACCACTGAATGTAGCCTGGAGTTGTCTTCATACAGTCACATCCTCCCTCCTGTATACGATTAAAATAATTATCCTATGGTCATTACATGTATAATTCAAGTAGGCCACCAAGATTAAGTTTCTTTGGCCAATGTGTTTGTACTTCTCCACAAGTTCTGGGAACAGAAATCCACTTTGTAATCCACTGTTAAACCATTTGAGCTGATGTCTGATGTTTGATGTTTTAAATTGCCAACCTCTTGTTTATCTCTGGTCCCAAAATGGCTGCTGATGGAGAGTTATGTGATCAGACCCATCCATCAGCAGCCTCCATACACTGCGCATAGCAGTTAGTGAGTGGGGGCTGCTGATGAGCGGATCTCGTCCCATGACCTTCCATCAGTGGCCATTTTGGGTCCAGAACACTGTGAGATATCGGCATAGATGGTTTAATGACAATATATTACTAAGTGGCTTTATGTGCTGTTCTCAGTTCATGTGAGAAAGGAAGGATATAGTGGCCAACCTCTTAAAAAGGGCTTTAATGGGACCCAGCAGGCCAGGCAAACCCACTTTAATTAATCGTATCTCTCCTGTAGAAGAAAGTTCTTAATATACTTACCATCTTGAGGTTACGTCATTCAGTCACTCAGGAACTCATGTCACTTGCCTCTTCTGAAAATCCTGTATCTCCCTATAGGATATCCTTTATCAGGTTTGTGGCCTGGTCTATGCATGGGACATCACTTACTTCCACAACTCAGGAACCCATGATCAGAGAGGTGTGGACCAGGCCAAAACTATTCGTCTCCATGGCACATGCAAAAACTCCTTATTTACAGTGCCTTGCGAAAGTATTCGGCCCACTGGAACTTTTCAACCTTTTGCCACATTTCAGGCTTCAAACAAAAAGATATAACATTTTAAATTTTTGGTGAAGAATCAACAAGTGGGTCACAATTGTGAAGTGGAATGGAATTTATTGGATCATTTAAACTTTTTTTGTAATAATAAAACTGAAAAGTTGGGTGTGCAAAATTAATCGGCCCATTTACTTTCAGATCAGAACACTCACTCCAGAAGTTCATTGAGGATCTCTGAATGATCCAATGTTGTCCTAAATAACTGATGAAGATAAATAGAATCCACCTGTGTGTAATCAAGTCTCCGTATAAATGCACCTGCTCTGTGATAGTCTCAGGGTTCTGTTTAAAGCACAGAGAGCATCATGAAGACCAAGGAACACACCAGGCAGGTCCGTGATACTGTTGTGAAGAAGTTTTAAGCCGGATTTGGATACCAAAAGATTTCCAAGCTTTAAACATCCCAATGAGCACTGTGCAAGCGATCATATTGAAATGGAAGGATTATCAGACCACTGCAAATCTACCAAGACCCAGGCGTCCCTCTAAACTTTCATCTCAAACAAGGAGAAGACTGATCAGAGATGCAGCCAAGAGGCCCATGATCACTCTGGATGAACTACAGAGATCTACAGCTGAGGTGGGAGAGTCTGTCCATAGGACAACAATCAGTCCAACACTTCACAAATCTGGCCTTTATGGAAGAGTGGCAAGAAGAAAGCCATTTCTCAAAGATATCCATAAAAAGTCTTGTTTACAGTTTGCCACAAGCCACTTGGGAGACACACCAAACATGTGGAAGAAGGTGCTCTGGTCAGATGAAACCAAAATCGAACTTTTTGGAAACAATGCAAAACGATATGTTTGGCGTAAAGGAAAACAGAACATCACCCTGAACACACCATCCCCACTGTCAAACATGGTGGTGGCAGCATCATGGTTTGTGCCTGCTTTTTATCAGCAGGGACAGGGAAGATGGTTAAAATTGATGGGAAGATGGATGGAGCCAAATACAGGACCATTCTGGATGAAAACCTGTTGGAGTCTGCAAAAGACCTGAGACTAGGACGGAGATTTATCTTCCAACAAGACAATGATCCCAAACATAAAGCAAAATCTACAATGGAATGGTTCAAAAATAAACGTATCCAAAGTCTTAGAATGGCCAAGTCAAAGTCCAGACCTGAATCCAATTGAGAATATGTGAAAAGTGCTGAAAACTGCTGTTTACAAATGCTCTCCATCCAACCTCAAAGAGCTCGAGCTGTTTTGCAAGGAAGAATGGGCAAGAATTTCAGTCTCTAGATGTGCAAAACTGATAGAGACATACCCCAAGCGACTTGCAGCAGTAATCGCAGCAAAAGGTGGCGCAACAAAGTATTAATGCAAGGGGGCAGAATAATTTTGCACGCCCCACTTTTCAGTTTTATTATTACAAAAAAAGTTTAAATGATCCAATAAATTTCGTTCCACTTCACAATTGTGACCCACTTGTTGTTGATTCTTCACCAAAAATTTAAAATGTTATATCTTTTTGTTTGAAGCCTGAAATATGGCAAAAGATTGAAAAGTTCCAGGGGGCCGAATACTTTCGCAAGGCACTGTAGGCACAGAGATTTTGTATATACATTTCTGTTTTTCGATATTCCTGTCCATAGTTCATACCAGAAGCCAGGTAAAAGACCAGGGGGAGGCAAGATTTCCAATTTCAAAATCCTTCCAAAAGTTAAAGATATAGAAAGGCACGGTACAAACGTCAGTTCACAGCCTAATATAAAAGCAGAGGGAAGGGGAAAGCTGCTTCTACCAAGCCCTACTATAAATAGGTGGAGTATGCATGCATACAGGGGTGTAATTTCTAGAAATTTCCTGTGATGCCTTTAAAGAAAAAGTGAGGTGCAGATAAATAATCTTTTCCTCTAACAATTCTTCAAGCATGTGGGTTGTATATAGAACGATATCAAGACCTGTGGAGCCTCCTGGGGAAATAAAAGTGTTTTCTGTGAATAATGTCAAAGCAAAATATTAAAATAAAAAAGATATCTACTGGATACCACCCGATTACCTTCCATGCAGTAACGTTTATTCTGTTGCTCTTCCTTTGTTGTTTACAGTAATGCATGATGACTTCTCATCTACGGCACCACACCATAGCAGCCAATTACCCCCCATTGTGGGTATGCATGTAGCATGCTTGAGCATCGGGTACCTTCAGTAGCAGTGAAGGCAGATGGATCCTCAGAGCCCAGAACAGGGAGAAATGCCAAATACTCCTTTCTACAACATATTACAACTTTTATACTGTTGGAGGTATACTTTTAAAACTTTAAATATTGTCTGTGGACCACTGGAGAAAATTTAGGAGTGGTGGCCTCTAAGTGGTGGAGACCCCAGGTAATTGGTCCTCTTACCATCTCTTAATGGATGTACTATATAATAGCAACAGCTATGAAATATACATCCTATTCTTGGGCACCATGTATGCCAGATACAATATGCACCGCTTAGCATGTATGTCCAGATTCATGGGTTGCATTAGAACCACAATGATCTTATTATAATCCTCGTGCTGTTTTTAATCACAAGCATAAATTGAATGTTGGGACAGTAGAGGATCTGATTGACATTTCATTCAGCAGGGAAAGCAGAAATATGAATATGAAGGATGTGGGAGCACTTAGGGGATAGGAAAAAAATTAAAGAAAAACATAGAAAATGCCGAAGATTAAATATAAATAAGAGAAAATCTCTCCCCCAATGTAAACCAGGTGATTTTCATTTTCAGAAGAATGTCTGAATCGTTGCCACATATAGCTGGAACTATTCTTTTCAGAATGTGGTAATTGTCAGCCAATTTCCAAATCAAGGTTGTTCTCCAATAAAAGTATTTTTGTAGCAATGTTTGAGTTATACTTTTAGAGATTGGTTATGATATTAACAGGAAATTACTGCCATTCATTCCACAATATAACTTAAATGGAGGTGAAACATAAAGGAGTGTCATTGGACTTTTAAGAAACCCAAGAATAAAATAAGAATGGAAGGTGAAGAAGGAAAATGTGAAAATCTGGATGTGGGTAATGCCCCTCTTCAATAAAGTCCTAGAAAGCTATGAAGAAAGCCAAGCCAAAGACTTTCTTCAACATCAAAAGAGAAAGCTTCAGAGACGTCACCTCTACACCTCTGTGTGGACCCCTGTTTTCTGAAGAGGCAGGAGTCCTAGAGGATATACTTAAAATATAAATGGCCAGTGCCAGGGGTGTAACTGTAAAATGCTTGGCAAAGTAGATCAGGAAAGCTGGTTTGCATAGTTAAGGTGCGTGGTGAAACCTGCTAGTTTCTCAAGGTGAGGATCTGGTTTATGCTCTCTGTGTGCCTCCCAATAGTCCAGCCCTGACTATAGGTCTCAAGTGCTGCCCTACAATGCCTCAGTTTACCTACTGTATAAAGCTATACCAAAGCTATATTTGGTATGAAAGTAGGACCTTCCCCCAAGGTCAGGTTGTCACCAGTAGAGGTTGTCCAGTATGTCTTTCAGTACTTTCTTGTAGGCATACACACAGTGTGGGAGGCTTATTAAGGCTGGGTTCACATCTGCGTTGTGAACTCCAGCACTCTGTATCGGTCACTGTTTCCAGCATATATGCTGGCAATCGGCCGGACAATAAATACTACATGCAGCATTTTTTGTCTGGCCGAAAGGCGGCATACAGTATATGCTGGAAAGCTGCCAGATCCCATTGGATCCCATTATAATGAATAGGGATCCAGCGGTTCATGGTGGTATCTGGCTATGCCGGATACAGTGAACTCTGGTAGTCTGTTCCTCTGCCTAAACAGACTGCTAGGGTTCACAACACAGATGTGACTGTGGCCTAATACTGGCTCTCTATGTGAGTGTCCACCAGTTTTCTGCTTTGAAAATATTGGTGATTGACTTACTCTCTGAAGACTCAAACAACACGTTTGAATGTCTCAGAAAAAGTGATGCAAACGTTTCATAAATATGGCATTTTTTTTTCTATATTTTCCAGAAAACTGATGGAAATACATAAAAAATTTGCCCCAAAGTCAGATCACATTGGAACATCAATACATTGCACCATATTTCTTTGAATGATAAACTATTCTGCTTTGGTTTACGCAAATATAACAACTCTTCTAGTTCTTCTGAAATATATTAAAAGCCTTCCCGCTGCTATATTTACATAGTAGATAGTACGGTTTTGATCTTAATATAAATTGCCCTATTACATAGCAATGTGCTCGATAACCAAAATCTTTAACTGTTTACCTATCATTTTTTAATAAATGGAAATGCCGAAATGCATTTTCATTATTATACAGTAGTTCCCAGTCAGCAAAAGCTGCGATTATAGAAGGGTTATGAGTCAGATATCAATATATCATCTTCTCGTATAGGAATAAATGGTGTTTTCATTCTTGAGTTTAGCTCTACTTTAATATCATTGACATTACAGAAAAATCAAAAACGACCGCATTCTCAGTGAGCTATTGTACAAGTAAGTGACAGAGAAAGGGATTTCTTTCTCTGTCTCTTTCATTCCCAACATATTCTACAATCCAATGACGAAGGATTACAGTGGCAAAAGATTTAGCATTCAAGTCCGAAACAGATTGAGGCAGATCTGCCAATATGTGATCTGCAAGTGATTTAATTTGTGCAAGGTCCTCATGGTTCACTAATGAATACGCTGCAATAAAGTACGCATGTACAAACACTGCCAAGTGTCTAAATCTTCTTGGTTTAGAGATATAAGTACTTTAGCAGGTCAAGGGACTTCCCAAAGCTAATGTCTGCAAACTGAATCTATTATGGAGTTGTGGTGGTATTTTACAGAAGCACAACTGAATGATACATAGAAAATGTAATGGAAAAGGGAAACTGGAAAATGCCCAAACCAGTTATCCATCCACAAATAGCTGTTTCGTGGTGTTGCCCCCTCAGGAGTGTGGAGTAGGATTCTGGTGAACTGGGAGCAATGCCTAGGAGACTACTCAAACAAAACAATAGCAGATTTTGGGGAAACAAACTACAAAAAATATTGCAGAGCCTTGTTTAAGAGTCTCAATGCAGCAATCCAACATGCAGAATCCTACTCCACACTGATGAGGGGCAACACCCCCGAAACAGCTGTCTGTGGATGGATAACTGGCTTAGGCATTTTCTTTCGTCACAACCTTAAGACTTGAAACAGAGCTGGATTTTGACATAGGGACAGTGGCGTAGCTACCGGGGTGTCAGGGGGGGGCGACGGCTCCGGGCCCAGTGACTCAAGGGGGCCCAGCAAGGATGAGGTTACCTACCATAAGGCGAATACAAGTGAGCGCTTCCATTATGGAAGCGCTCACTTGTATTTAGGGACCCCCATCAGACCTCAGATCAGCCCACCCAGCCACATAAGATAAAAATAAAAAATCTTACTTACCTGTTCTGCGCTGCGGCTGCCCTCCGGTCCGCGCTCTGCTCTCTTCCCTGGCGGCGCGCACTATGACCTGACCAGGGGCGTAGCTAAAGGCTCATGGGCCCTGGTGCAAGAGTTCAGCTTGGGCCCCCCCCCCTTTACTCAGCACTGGGGCACCTAGCTTTTCTGCTGCCCGAGGCAAATATTGAACCCCCCATGCCAAATTCTCAATCTAACCCCTTACCTCCAGTGCTACTGTTAAAGGGGTTGTCCTCCTTTTACTACTGATGACCTGATCAATATCAGATCATCCGGGGTCCTCCGGCACCCCTGATGATCAGCTGTTTGAAGAGAGGCCAGCGCTCATATGAGAGCTGCTTTCACCGCTCTTTTCACCTGCTCGCCGTAGCATTTGCAGTGATGAGCAATTAAATAGAGAAGAGAAGAAGCAGAAGATCGTACAAAAAAATTAAAAAAAAGGACAACCCCTTTAAAGACATACTTGGAAAACATTACATACAGCGCTACAGAACATACAGGTCATACAGCCCCACATATGTACCTCTTACATCCAGTGACTTCTCTTCTCTGATGTAGAAGTTCTGTCTCCTCATCTTTTCCTGTCAGACCAGACGGCCATGGTGACTTCTTTCAGCTGTGCCTCGTCTCTGCAACACACAGACATCTTACTTTCCTACTTTTCCATCATCCTCTCACCTTCTCAACACCCCATCCTGCCCCCCCCCCCCATACTGTGTCCACTGTGCTCCCCAATACAGTCCCCCTGAAAATACTGGTACCACACAATGCGCCAGTACAAAAATACCCCTTTATATTGTGCACTAGTACAAAAAATACTCCCTTCCTTTCAGATCAGACCCCCATATAAAACCCTAAATGAGACCCCCCATCTCAGACCAAACCCCTTTTAGATGTCTATGACAGACCCCATATAAGACCCCAGTTTTAGACCTGAGATCAAACCCCCATTAGATCTCCATGTAAGACCCTGACCTAATATCAGACCTTAGATAACACCCCCATTAGACCTCCAGACCCCCATATCAGACCTCCACACCCCCAATCAGATCCCCATTAGACCTCCAGACCCCCAGTGAGACCTCCAGACCCCCCATTAGACATCCAGATCTCCCCATTAGACCCCCAGACCCCACCAGTGAGACCACCAAAACCCCCCCATTACACCTCCAGACCCCCCAAGTGAGTCCTTCAGACCCATTAGACATCCAGATCCCCCCATTAGACCCCACCAGTGAGACCTCCAAACCCCGATTACACCTCCAGACCCCACAAGTGAGTCCTTCAGAACCCCCCCATTAGACCTCCAGACCCCACCAGTGAGACCCTAGTCGCCCCCCCCCATAGTATACGAGACATTTGCTGGTAGTCCTGACATATCTGTAGTGCAATCCTGGCATCATATAAAGCGGGATTTAGCAGAGCTGGATTGTGCTCCATAATTACAGAGTGCAGAGTGCTCCAATTAGACCTCCATATCAGACCTCAGATCAGACGTTAAAATAATAAAGGAACTTACCTCTCCTGCTGCCACTCTCCCGGTCCTGGCTGTCTCCTCTTCTCAGGGCCCGTGCTGCGGTCACCTGACCTCCTGCAGCGTCAGGTCAGAGTTCTCTCTGTACGTCCTGACGCTGCAGGCAGCCAGGACAAGCAGTGCGGGACCTGAGAGGAGTGAACAGGAGGAGGGGTAAGTACAGAACAGCGCTACAAGCGCTTCACTACCCCTCCTCCTGCAGGTTAGTGAGCGCTTCCATTATGGAAGCGCTCACTAGTATTCCCTTTATAAGATGCACTATCTGCATCTTATAAAGGGAAAATATATTGCCACTGGCATTGGGGGCCCTCTGGGCCCCCCTGGCTTAGGGGCCCGGTCGCAACTGCGACCGTTGCGACCCCTATAGTTACGCCAGTGGACCTGACGCTGCACGCAGCGTCAGGTCATAGTGTGCGCGGGCCAGGGAAGAGAGCGGAGCGCGGACCGGAGGGCAGCCGCAGCGCAGAACAGGTAAGAAAGGTTTTTTATTTTTATCTTATGTGGCTGGGTGGGCTGATCTGAGGTCTGATGGGGGTACAATATGCTGATCTGAGGTCTGATGGGGGCACAATATGCAGATCTGAGGTTTGATGGGGCACAATATGCTGATCTGAGGGTCTGATGGGGGTACATTAAGCTGATCTGAGGTCTGATGGGGGCACAATACGGTGATCTGAGGTCTGATGGGGGCACAATATGCAGATCTGAGGTTTGATGGGGCACAATATGCTGATCTGAGGTCTGATGGGGGCACATTAAGCTGATCTGAGGTCTGATGGGGGCACAATACGATGATCTGAGGTCTGATGGGGGCACAATATGCAGATCTGAGGTTTGATGGGGCACAATACGCTGATCTGAGGTCTGATGGGGGCACATTAAGCTGATCTGAGGTCTGATGGGGGCACAATATGCAGATCTGAGGTCTGATGGGGGCACAATATGCAGATCTGAGGTTTGATGGGGCACAATACGCTGATCTGAGGTCTGATGGGGGCACATTAAGCTGATCTGAGGTCTGATGGGGGCACGATACGCTGATCTGAGGTCTGATGGGGGCACAATACGCTGATCTGAGGTCTGATGGGGGCACAATACGCTGATCTGAGGTCTGATGGGGGGCACAATAGGCTGATCTGAGGTTTGATGGGGCACAATAGGCTGATCTGAGGTCGGATGGGGGCACAATACGCTGATCTGAGGTCTGATGGGGGCACAATATGCAGATCTGAGGTTTGATGGGGCACAATATGCTGATCTGAGGTCTGATGGGGGCACAACACGCTGATCTGAGGTCTGATGGGGGCACAGTACGCTGATCTGAGGTCTGATGGGGGCACATTCTGCTGATCTGAGGTCTGATGGGGGCACAGTACGCTGATTTGAGGTCTGATGGGGGCACAGTACGCTGATCTGAGGTCTGATGGGGGCACAGTACGCTGATCTGAGGTCTGATGGGGGCACATTAAGCTGATCTGAGGTCTGATGGGGGCACAATACGCTGATGTGAGGTCTGATGGGGGCACAGTAGGCTGATGTGAGGTCTGATGGGGGCACAGTAGGCTGATCTGAGGTCTGATGGGGCACAATACGCTAATCTGAGGTCTGATGGGGGCACAGTAGGCTGATGTGAGGTCTGATGGGGCACAATACGCTGATCTGAGGTCTGATGGGGACACAGTAGGCTGATGGGAGGTCTGATGGGGGCACAGTAGGCTGATCTGAGGTCTGATGGGGCACAATATGCTAATCTGAGGTCTGATGGGGGCACAATACGCTGATCTGAGGTCTGATGGGGGCACAATACGCTGATCTGAGGTCTGATGGGGGGCACAATACGCTGATCTGAGGTCTGATGGGGGCACAATACGCTGATGTGAGGTCTAATGGGGGCACATTCTGCTGATCTGAGGTCTGATGGGGGCACAATATGCTGATCTGAGGTCTGATGGGGCACAATATGCTGATCTGAGTTCTGATGGGGCACAATACGCTGATCTGAGGTCTGATGGGGACACAGTACGCTGATCTGAGGTCTGATGGGGGCACAATATGCTGATCTGAGGTCTGATGGGGCACAATACGCTGATCTGAGGTCTGATGGGGACACAGTACGCTGATCTGAGGTCTGATGGGGGCACAATACGCTGATGTGAGGTCTGATGGGGCACATTCTGCTGATGTGAGGTCTGATGGGAGCACAATATGCTGATCTGAGGTCTTATGGGGCACAATACGCTGATCTGAGGTCTGATGGGGACACAGTATGCTGATCTGAGGTCTGATGGGGGCACATTCTGCTGATCTGAGGTCTGATGGGGGCACATTCTGCTGATCTGAGGGCTGATGGGGGGCACAATACGCTGATCTGAGGTCTGATGGGGGGCACATTAAGCTGATCTGAGGTCTGATGGGGGCACAATACGCTGATCTGAGGTCTGATGGGGCACAATACGCTGATCTGAGGTCTGATGGGGCACAATACGCTGATCTAAGGTCTGATGGGGCACAATACGCTGATCTGAGGTCTGATGGGGGCACATTAAGCTGATCTGAGGTCTGATGGGGGCACATTAAGCTGATCTGAGGTCTGATGGGGGCACATTAAGCTGATCTGAGGTCTGATGGGGGCAGGGGAGTGATGTAAAAACTGGGGACACGTTTCCTTTAACATAGGAGTCCCCTTGTTTTTTACTCCTATTACTCCTATATTGTACTGCATTATGTGGTAGAGTATTTAGACTAGGGTATGTAGAAAGTCTATTGTACTGTACTTAGCAGCATAGACGATCTTGCAGTTTATACAGTCATCTTTCTAATACAATATTATAACCACAACTAGTAGTATGTGCCTGTGAAGTTGGAAATGTGCGTTTGGGAAGCCAATAAGTGGGGGGCCCACTCAAGTATGTTTTGCCCCCCCTGTGCTGAACCTCTAGCTACGCCTCTGCATAGGGACAACTTAATATGGTGGATTTTATGATATCTAAAACGGGGACACCCCTTTGCTCGATTTTCCTTCCCTGGAGGGATATTTGTGTTGAAGACCCACAACTGTGACTCCATGGTTATTTTGCATATTGATTTTTTTTAGGAAGTAAAGCAACTAAAAACAGTGACCTGACTTTTTATTTTTTACCGTTATGGAAAAATAGTTTAGACATTTTGAGGTGCAGCAATACCATGATGTTAGACTGATTGCAGTCTATGGTTGTGTATGGGGTAAGGCTTAATTGGAACTTTAAAGGGAGTCTGTCACCTCATAGGCCCCTATAAAGTAGTAAAACAGCCCCATAGCACTTGTTATAAATAAAGTATTGGTACCTTTTGCGCTGTCTTGTGATCTTCCGAACTGCCAAAAACGTACTTTAATTGATATGCTAATGAAGTGTCGGAAGAGCCCGGAGGTGGGGTTTGCCACCTTTGAGCCCGGGCTCCTGTCCTTTTTTAAAGTTATTCCCCGCCCCAGCAACTGCCTGCGCCCGCCCTGCACGTCACCATGGTCCTCCTTCTTCAGCAAGATCCCGCGCAGCCTGCGCAGTCTCTCGCCAGGACGGGGCATGCGCACTGTGATGCCCACTTTGGGCACGGCATCGCCGTACCTAGTGCGCATGCGCCTGTCCAGCCGCGCGAAATCTGGTCCAGACAAGCGCAGGAAGGCGCAGGCGCGGGATCTTGTTGAAGAAGGAGGACCATGGTGACGTGCAGGGCGGGCGCAGGCAGTTGCTGGGGCGGGGAATAACTTTAAAAAAGGACAGGAGAATAACTTTAAAAAAGGACAGGAGCCCGGGCTCAAAGGTGGCAAACCCCGCCTCCGGGCTCTTCCGACACTTCATTAGCATATCAATTAAAGTACGTTTTTGGCAGTTCTGAAGATCACAAGACAGCGCAAAAGGTACCAATACTTTATTTATAACAAGTGCTATGGGGCTGTTTTACTACTTTATAGGGGCCTATGAGGTGACAGACTCCCTTTAATATGCCTCCTAGCTGCCATACCAACTGAATGGTTCCTGTGATCTTGTTGCTGGGGGCCGCTCAGTTGTCAGAGTAAGCCTCCTCCTTCTAAATAACCATTCAGATGCAGTGATTGCAATTGACTTCAGCATCTGGAGGTCTAAATGTCCATCATCCCAGTTCTCATATTCCCCAAGGCCAAAACTTCTGGGACTTGTGACCATTCTAAATATTTTGGTGGATTATTCCCAACATTAATTGTGGCTATGAATTTTCAAATATTAACCGGGTTCTCTGCGAATTAAGAAAATGAAAATACTTAAATATTACTTTATTATAAATATATTCCCAAATACCATTCATTAGTTATAATGGTTCGTTTTGTCTGGGGAGAAATCATTAGGAGAAATAAAATGGTCGCTGTCCTATTAGTACACACAAAACCTGTCCTAATCACACAGGAGGACAAGTTATTTCACAACACTGAGCTAAATAGCTGCCTCACCCGCCTCCTCTCTACATGTCAGGGGTTATGAATCCCTGTAGGAATAGAGTTTATAAGGAGACATGAAGTACAGAGAGGAGGTGGGGATGTGGCTGATGAACATCGCCACTTGTATCGAGTCTCCATTACCACAGTCTGTCCTATCTGTCCTCTCTGTACTTCATGCCTCCTCATAGACTCCATTCCTACAGAGATTCAGCTGAAGATCTTATCAGCTGTATTCAGGATCATAACCCCTGACGAGTAGTCACTGGAATACACAAAGGAGGTCTGGTCCAAAACGCCGGTCTTAATAAATAACTCCCTAAGTGATGATTCTTCATTTATACACAGTTTTATCAAGAGAGCAGCACACACATTGCTTTTATTTCATTTGAATCACTGAGACTGACTAAACTCATTTAAAGGGAATCTGTCATCAACTTTATGCTGACCTCACTGAGGGCAGCATAAAATAGTGACAGAGATGCTGATTTCAGCGGTGTGTCACTCATCAGCTAAAGGTTAGTGGTTGCCGAGAACCAGCATCATAATCATTGCAGCACAAGGCTTGAAAAGAGTCAAATCTACCTGAGAAGAGTCATGGTTATTCATGAATTCCTGCTCTCCCTGCCCACCTGCTGATGACTGACAGTCTTCTACCTAGTTTTCTCCCTTTCTCTCTGGGAGAGAACTGTCAATCATCAGCAGATGGGCGGGGGAGCAGGAGACTATGAATAACCATGACTCTTCTCAGGTAGATTTGACTCTTTTCAAGGCCTGGGCTGCAATGATTATGATGCTAGTTCTCGGC
This sequence comes from Rhinella marina, assembly GCA_900303285.1. NCBI lineage: Eukaryota > Metazoa > Chordata > Amphibia > Anura > Bufonidae > Rhinella > Rhinella marina. Next base: position 139,225 of record ONZH01017498.1, read on the forward strand.
AACCACTTACTTTTAGCTCATGAGTGACACACCGCTGAAATCAGCATTTCTGTCACTATTTTATGCTGCCCTCAGTGAGGTCACTATAAAGTTGATGACAGGTTCCCTTTAAGGTTGTTGTCATGCCTAATGTGAATTGGCTTCAAGTTTTATCTAGCTTTTTATGCCCTTATCAGTCAAATTTTTTGGGACATTTCACAAGTTATATTGTATGTGGGCTGGCGTAGATTGTGTGCCAGGGCCGCTTGTTAGTCCCAGTCAGGCCTTGGCAGTAGTAGAATGGTGGTAGAACACTAGGACTCTGGACAGGTGAGCATTTGTTTTCTAAAGAAGCACACCTTCCGACCATGGGAACCCATTTAACAGAAGTGTAACATTTGCAAAAGAAAATAGAAGACTGCAGCTGCATGGCTAAGTTTCTTGGTACAAGTTTTCAAAGCTAAAACCAGGAGTGAATTAAAAATAGTTGTGTCTGTCCTTAATACTGTCTCTTCTGTTATGATCCACTCATGATTTTGGCTTCCAAAGCTGCATAAGAAAAACATAAAGGAGAGCTGTCATATCAAAGAAAATACTCATGATTTGTCCGTCATCAGGAGTATCTGTATACAGTATGTATTTTTAATTTCCTGTTATATTGGAAGCACGACTAAAAAGAAAAATAGGCCATATAATGTGAACACTAGGGCCGTACAGGACAATGTTCCAGGAAGCCATCCTAATGGAGGAAGACAATCACAATGAATGTGGCGGCTGTACTTACCACCGTGACACAGTGTCACGGCTTATAAAACTGGAAGAATTATGTAAGAGTAAAAGCTTTCAGGGTCATACAGCCAAAGCTGGAGCTCAGAATGTCAGATGAAATAGAAGAAATGCAATAAATACAAAGGAAAAGAGAAGTTGAAAGAGAACGTCAGTGGTCTGCTGTCTGTGGTTATGCGGCTGTAACTAGTATTTGTTACATGTCTGTAAAGCTGAATGGGGGTGCTACCCTTGGTGGGAAGAGAACACCCTGGGTAGTTTTTTAACCAAATGTTGCAGTTTTACATCCATAATAAACTGAAGCTTATAGTAAGAGTTATGATCATTCACATAGTATACACGTTTTGAAGGGTTTCAGACATAGGCATGTTAGACAGAGATCATGGACATATGGAGCTTAAGCCATATTCATCAACATGGTACAAGCTGTTGAGTACATGGCAACTACTCAGCTACCCCAGTATGCACCTGACGTACTTGAGACTTTTTTGAAGTAAATAAAGTTTACTAACAATTGCAGGCTACCTACTATTTTCAAGATTCAGTGTCAGAAGCAATGGTGGAGGGCTTCTTAACATGACTCCTCACTTGCGTGCCATTTCTTTTAATGCAATTGTGCTTAAAATTGCATTAAAAGAACAAAAATCAATAGTGATAACCTGTAATATGACTGAATGCAATGGGCAAGATTTACTTAAATACAGCAGAGTGGTGCAATTTGCGTCAAAATACTGATTTACATACAGGGGCGTCCATGATAGGCCTGGGGCTGTCTACCCAACTTGGGCCCCTCCCTCCATTTTAGTTTAGTTTTTTTTGTATGAAGAGTTTGCGGTGCCTCGTGAGCTCCACAGTCTCTTCCTAGGCCATATGACATCTCCAGACTAAATAAAATACCCAAAATACCCCCAAATTGGCCCCTAAACTGAAAAATTTGGTCACTAAATTTAAAGTACATATAATTATAATAAAAAAAAGACTTGGAGGAGAATACAGCACCACATATCTCTTACATCTAGGGACATCTCCTGTCATGTAGACCTTCTCTTTCCTCTTCTGCTCCGTTTGACCCAGACCGCCATGACAAATTCTTTCAGCCGCACCTCGTCTCTGCAGCGTTTGTAACACAGACACATTAGATTTCTCATTTTTTCCATCAACCTCCCCATCCTGGTGTCCCAACAGTGCCATCTTGCTGCCACCCCCAATACTGTGACCGTTGTGCTCCCCAATGCCCCAGGTACTATCCTGCTGAAAAAATAGTGACCCCAGTGGACATAATTGGGGTAATTTATCAAACTGGTGTAAAGTAGAACTGGATTTCAAAAAGAGCTGTTAAAAAATGAAAGGTGGAATCTGATTGGCTGCTATGGACAACTAAGCCAGTTCTACTTTACACCAGTTTGATAAATTACCCCAAATGTATAGTGTCCACAGCAGTTATAATGTCCCCTAGAGTGCCCCCAGTAATAATAACAACCTATATTGTGCTCCATAATCTATAGTGTCCCCAAAAATAATTGAATTGCCCCTACAGTGCCTCCCCAATAGCAACGCCCCACGCTGCCCCATATAGTAATTTCCCCCACATAGTAATCCCCCCATAGTAATTTGCCCACCACTCAGTAATTTCCCCCACACTGCGCCCATATAGTAATTTGCCCCACACAGTAATTTCCACCACACTGCCCCCACACAGTAAATTCCCCCATAGTAATTTGCCCACCACATAGTAATTTTCCCCACACTGCCCCCACATAGTAATTTTCCCCACACTGCCCCCACATAGTAATTTTCCCCACACTTCCCCCACACAGTAATTTCCCCCACACTGCCCCATATAGTAATTTGCCCCAGATAGTAATCTCTCCCATAATAATTTGCCCCCACACAGTAATCCCCCATAATAATTTTCCCCGCATAGTAATTTGCCCACATACAGCAATTTCCACCCAATATACTGTCTCTTCATATGTCCTCCTGTGTGTCCCCCCCCCTCCATGTCCCCCAAAGTTGGCACATAAAATAAAAAAAAAACAAATAAAAAACTATTGCTACTCAAAAAAGAAGTCACTGACGCTATGATTTGGAGAGCAAGCTTTTTTGAATAGGAAACGTGCTGCCGGCCTGAGCACATTTTCCAACTACACAGCCTATCAAGTATCAAGTGTTCACCACTACACTTCAACATCACGGCCTCTCCTCTACAAGTTCAGGTAGTTGCGACGGTGTCACATATAAATACTTATTACAAGTTAGAAGACAGCAGACATGGTAGAACCCCGCTTCTAGTCACTGGTACTTAGGTGCAGTCAAAGAGTAAGTGCAGGAATTCTTCTTTTACAATATTCAGGAATTGCTGCATAAGTATTTTCAGGGTATATAACCATATGTTTACCAAAGGTGAAACCAAACCACAAAGAGTTCTTTTCATGTGTATGAAAAACATTGTCACGAATAACAGTAAGGAGAGGTTGGCATAAAATATGGAGCCAACATGCTGACTTCCCTACTTTTAGAAGTATTGCAGTTGACTGTCCATTATAGTCTACTATGGGGATACCACTTGAAGTGGCTTTTGAAGACTATCATTAAAGGGACACTTCCGTCCTTTTCTTATATCACATAGTAGCAGCCTATATGTTAATATTCTCTCTCTCTCTCTCTATATATATATATATTAAATAAAAATGGCTGGATGGTTTTACTCCATGTTATTTTTAGGTCAATTCATGTCTATTAATTCATGCCCAGAGTCTTAAAGGGGTTCTCCGAGTTATATATATTGATGACCTATCCTCAGGATAGGTCATCAATATCAGATCGGCGGGGGTCCGACACCTGGCATCCCTGCCGATCAGCTGTTTGAAGAGGAGGCGCGCGGCGTATCAGCGCTGCCTCCTCTTCACTGTTTACATGCTGGCCGACACGGGGGTAGTGGTGAGCAGGTGTAATTACACCCAACTGCCCCATTCATTTCAATGGGAAGAATCGCTCCCACACAAGTCTATGGAAGCGATTCTTCCCATAGAAATGAATGGGGCGGTGAGGTGTAATTACACCTACTCACCACTACCCCCGTGTCGGCCAGCATGTAAACAGTGAAGAGGAGGCAGCGCTGATACGGCGCGCGCTTCCTCTTCAAACAGCTGATCGGCGGGGGTGCCAGGTGTCGGACCCCCGCCGATCTGGTATTGATGACCTATCCTGAGGATAGGTCATCAATATATATAACTCAGAGAACCCCTTTAACTTCCTCTTTGTCTGGACTATTGGCATAAAAGAGAGTCCCACTTAACAGGCTTAGTCAGACCACAAGTCAGACATAGGAGGAGTAAGGGGTGGTTACTCATTTAGAGCACCACACCTTCCTATGTAATCCCAGTAGTGTGGTTGATCAAGGCTTCTCACATGTATCAATGCACTGCTCCTCTGTTTGCATGTTTATTTGGACCTATCAAAAGAACAAAAGAGCTTTCAACGTATCTATGTCATTTCAGTTCTTTACCTATTTTAATGAAGATTACTTTGCAGATAACCCCTGTCCCTCGTTGAAAATTGTTATCTCTCTGTGATTACAATATAATACAACATTCTGTATTAGTTTTCAATGCCATAGTACTGACAAAATAAAAAACAGCCATGGACTAATCATGCAATTTTTAAGGCCCACATTTACATCAGTGTATTGTCAAGTTAACTCAGTAAGGATACATCCACACATTCAGATTTCTGCATGCAATTTTGGAAGCCAAAATCAATTTCTGCATGCAATTTTGGAAGCCAAAAATTTGGAAGCCAAAAGTCTAAAGGGCAGATACAGCTCCTCCTTTTTTTAAATTCACTCCTGCTTTCGGCTTCCAAAACTGCATGGAGAAACCTCACCCTGTGGCCGGTACCTTGAGAATGGCAGGTTCAGCTGGCAGTCTAATGTGTGTGGGGAGCTCCTGACTGTTCCCCAACAGAGGATGCCAAGTAAGAGGAGGATTGGGCAAAATGAATATTTTTGCCTGATCCTATTGTTCTCCCAGGAGATAAGCCTCCATCCTGAGGTATCTGGCAATAGCCTTCTCCTCTCTACCCACTGAAAATACATACACATTTGGCCAATCCAGACGTGTATGGGGGAGTGAGGCAGGAGTTGGGAGACTGAATGTGTATGGCCGGCTTTTAATCTCTGTGTCAATTCATTGTCCAGTCCTAGACCCATCAATCTACATCCATAGTATATCTTCAAATAATGGACCCGATATAGAGCTCATTACTCCCAGTGCACAGTTATGTAGGATATTTATTATTCAATCAGATTAATACATTGATTAAGAGAGTAAAATACACCGGTATCATAACTACGGTACTGCTGCTGGTTCTTACCTGGGGGAGCACAAGACATCTTCCTATAACATCTATAAGTTTGTGATAATTATTTCTCTAGACTCTCTAGCTCACAATCTGACAACTCCAGATGATAAATAATGAGGCTTGGCTAATTAAGGCCCATGAAGATTAATTAGCAACACTTCAACATGCAGAATTCCAGATTTCACCTTCCTTTTGCAGGAAGGTGAAAGACATGGTAGAAATACCAGAAGCATAGTTGCCCTTGATGTTTACCTTTAACCCTTCGGAATGCTAGAATAGAGATTTTTGTGGCTACCTGCAAGCATTTCTTACAGATGTAAATGTAACAAGAATGTAATTGATGTGTATCATATAAGTATTATAACATTTGCCGGCTATTCTTGAACTACATTTTGCATTGTGGGGACATTAGTGAGCTTAGGATAGCTCTAGAGTTCATTGTCAGATTGGGGTACCTTGAACCCACCAGAGGTATTGATTCTGATGGCCCACACAACATGTGCACACCTACTTTTAATGTAATTGTAAATTTTATCACTGCACACATACAACACGTCATCAATAAGGTTGAATGGTTTATTTGTAAATCAACGTATCACCCTAGTCTATCTAGTCACTAGCATTAGGGGCGGATTGGAAACTTATAGGGATTGTCTCACTTCAGCAAGTGACATGTATCATGTAGCTATAATTAATACAAGCCACTTACTACTGTAATGTTATTATCCATATTGCCTCCTTTGCTGGCTGGATTCATTTTTCCATCACATTATACACTGCTCATTTCCATGGTTACAGACCACCCTGCAATCCATCAGTGGTGGTCGTGCTTGCACACTAAAGGAAAAAGCGTCAGCCTCTCTGGTGGCCGGGACCATGGGAGTGCACATAGGCTAGTTCTTCTTCCTATATTGTGCAAGCACGGCCACCGATGCTGGATTGCAGGGTGGTCTGTAACCATGAAAACGAGCAGTGTATAATGTGATGGAAAAATGAATCCAGCCAGCAAAGGAAGCAATATGGATAATAACAATACATTAGTAAGTGGCTTGTATTAACTTTCTCTACATGATAAATGCTACTTACTGAAGTGAGGCAACCCCTTTAAAGTGGCCCTGGAAAAAAAACAAACTAAAACTGTCCCCATGTTGGTGGGTTCAAACTGAGAGAAATCGGGCCAAAACAAGTAGGCAGGGACAACCGAAGTGGAGCCGGCTATACTGTAGCGCAGAATACTGCCCCAGCAGAACAAAATACCACAGGACAGCACAAAATACTGCCACCCTCACTACAGTATTTAACTGTATCTCCATCATGATGACAGTAATTCAGTTGAGTTCAGGAGGGCACCTGTGGCCGTTGAGCATCAGATCATTATGTACCTGGCCTGCAGCCACCAAGAGGGCTTGAGTGGCCCCCTGGGCATTGGCCCACCAGGAGATTTCCCCCTGTAGGGTTTATGGCCAATCTGCCCCTGACTAGCATCATTAGTGATCTAAAGTTAAAACCTGAACAATCTTATCCCTGTGGCTTCTGTTTTAAAAGTGTTTTAAAAGGGCTAGTCTCAACAATACAACTGATCTTCAGATTGTAGCTATACTGGCCTTTAACTGATTGTTGCAGATCTGGCTTCAGAAAATACAGATGATAACAAAATCATCATAACAATGTGGCTCCAAAGTCAGCTTGAAGTCTTTTTTTGGTTGGACCTTTGGGACTCATTATTGTAATAAAGCCTTGGCCTTCTGAAAGATGTTCTGATACTCTGCTGAGCAAGATTAACCTTGCATATAAATGTCTACTTTCTCAACGACTTATGCAGAAATTAGGCGTGGCCATTTGTCATGGTGTCATTACCACGAAAACCATAGAACCTTTGCCTCTTCTAAGACTATTGTCCCACCATATGATGTCTATACATTACCTACCATACTGTAGAGATAAAATGTATAGAAAATGATCTTCTGGTCATTCTCACGGTTACAAACAATTGTACTTTCCATTAAGTTGCATTAATTGGCTGCTCAGGAACTAGGTCATAGTGATGCTCCTCTTTGTAAAAACCTTGATCAGCCGACATCCTTAGCCATGTTCTTGGTCTGGGCAATGGACAAGACATCAGTTCCGCAGTCCAGTATTGGTAGGTGCTCTCAACAAGTTCAGAATTATTTCTCTCCTTGGCACATGCGCAGATGAGGTGGATTCAGGAGTTTGCACATGAGTCAGTAATACGAATAGTCTTGGCTCCATCCATAGCACCTCCCCTGTCCTGGGCTGTGGAGGTGATGTCCTGCTCGTATCTCCGACCAGAAACTTGGTAAAGGATGTGATGTTGGGGGAAGAAATATGTTCAGAAGATGAGTGCAACTTTGAGATGGTAAGTATATTAGAAACCTTTTTCTACAGGCGAGATATGAGTAATTAAGATGGGTTTTTAAGGCTACTGGATACTGGAAAACCCCTTTAAGGGTTATAGAACTATATTTCCTCTAGGAAAATGTCATATTATTTGCACATTTAAGGTTGGTATCAATATCACACAACATTGAAGCCATACATTCAACACTAGCTTATGTATAGTGGGCATAATGTCCTCCCTCCCAACCCGGGTTTGTGTGGGTCTTTCAATAACCTCGATAAAACATGGGGGCATTGTGTGTCCCATGGAGTAAATGAAGTAAATGAGCTAATGTGGAAAATGTCAGAGATATATAAAACAGATAATACGTTCTGCTATCTGCACTATAGAGAGCTGATGCAGATTTCTTGCAGCCAATGCTAAATATAAGAGCACGGAAACAGCACGATCATTCCAATTAACAGCAAAGAGAGAGAATGACATTATTACATGGCTCAGCCTCAGGTCATCAGATTACCTGGTAACATTACAACTACTGTGCCTCTTATTGCCATTTGCAGTGACATTGCCTGGAGGTATTTTTTCCACACTTCCTGACTGTATGCAATGCTTCCCCAGTGGAACATGTCATGTAACGCAGCTTTTTAATTTTATTTTTATCTTTATTGTGCTGGCTGCTTGTTGACACTGTATGGAATTACAACACATCATCGGTGAATCGCACGCAGGTTTAACCATCTAAAATTGCAATTGCTTATGAAAAGTTATTTTAGAAGCCGCATGAAAACAAAGAATGCCAGATAGATGCGCAGCATTCATTGTGATTTCATACCCTGTAATAAACTAAAAAAAAACACAGCAAAACCATTACTTGTACAAGAAAATACCAGGTTCCACACGGCAGGGATGGAGAACACAAACATTTGATGTCCATATAAACGTTATATGACAATAATGGGGCTTTTATGGATAATTTGGTGTGAATTACACAACGTTCTTTCCTGCTAAATACATAATTTTCTTATCTTTGTAGTAACTTTTTATTTAGTGTTTTTATTATGTAACATTTTCCAAACAATTCACATGAATTACAATATCATCAAGTTCATTCTAAGTTAAATATAGAAAATCATTTAAAAAAAAAAAATTAGCAAAATAAAAATCGGGAGCAGAGTTGCATCCAAACTGACAAGGGAAAATGTCATTGAATAAATCATGAATTTCCTGAAAAATTGACCGATATATTTAAAACTAAAATTTTCTTAAAATAACCAATTGCTGCAGGGTCTAAAATGTTGCTGTACGACTTTGAAGGATGTTTGGCTTTAAACTCTCTTCGGATATGTTGCCCACACAGCCTTTTTTATGGGATTCTTTGAAAACAGGGGTGGACTGGCCATAGACCCTACAGTGAAATTTCCTAGTGGGCCGATGCCCAGGGGGCCACCTGAGCCCTCCTCACTGCCGCTGGGTGCATCAGGTACTTATGAACTCAATGAATTCAATTGTATCTCTATCCTCAGGATACTGCAGCAAGGCATGGGAGTCCATGGCTCCCTGTCTTGTTGTTCACCTTCATAGGCGACAGGCCACTATATCTGTCAGGGTACAAATGGCGCAAGGAGACTGTTAATATCAGGCCACAGGCCTGGTCATTACTAGAGGAAGTCCAGGGAGTGTGCTCAGAGTAGGGCTGACGTGGTGCTGTGGCCCACATCTCATCTTCTGAGCCCACTGCTCCATATTGAAATTAGAGATAATTGGAGGAAGATAACAGAACATGGAAACTACTGTGTGCCACCTACTTGTGTTGGCCCCATCTATTTGTGTTGCCTTGCCTACAATATGATGACCACTTTTATGTTTTTTTTTCTTCCAGGACCACATTAAGTTCCCAGTCCAGCTCTGTTAATAATAACAATAATAATTGCCCAGAGTTTTTTTTGAGTGAAACCCTTTCCTCCGGCCTTCACTAGCTGATCAATGTAGGTCGAACACCCAGCATCCCCACTGATCAGCTGGTCTGAGTACCTCTGTCGTCAGAAGTCAGCGTCAGAGCTACACAGCACTGTCAAAATTGTAGAGGTGGGAGGTCGCTACTACAGGGCTGCTCCCATTGCTTCTGCTACAATATTACTTTGTGCAGTGTAGCTCCAGTGCTGACTTCTATTGTCAAAGACACTTGAGGACCCAGAGAAGGAGGAGAGGTTTATAACTGCTTCTGCCTTCTCTTGTCCAGTATATATAGTACTCAGTGAGCAGTAGGCAGTGATTTGAGGAAAAGGTCATGAAGATTGAGGTGATGTGCCAGTGACTGTTCTCATCAGGTTTCTCCTGGTACCTAGATGCCCATGTTGCAGTGGAAAAGTGCAAAATAAAAAGAACGTTTAAGTACCCCTCCCTTTTATGACCTCTTGGGTGACATATTATGTGCCAAATTTAAAAAAAAAATACAAAATAATAATGCCAGTCAATGCCAACAGAAACCCTTGCCATAGCAGAGTGTTCATCTGTACACATTATATAACAAAATGACCAACACAAAATAGAGCGCCATTTTAATAATTTATTTTGGTGTCAACTGACTTTTAAAGATTAAAGTGTTATAGTTGGAAAAAATATATGTTGTTTTTTTTTAAATTTTTTGCACATTTCTCACCAAGTGAGAAATTAGCGTAGGACCTGCCTGAACTGAGACCACCATGGCGCTGGGTAGGTGGGCACAGATGTATTTTGATCAAAATGTATTGGCTAAGAGTCTCAGATTTTATCTATAGAGTGAGGGCTTAGTCCATATATTGTTTGCATCTATTGTTTTAGTGCATTTTTTCCGTACATTTCTCACCAAGTGAAGCTAAAAAAAGAGTTGTTTAACCATCACAAGTGCTAAATTAAAAAGTGGCCATTGAATTGTTGCTGAGTTTTCAAAAGTTTTGATTGGTGGTGCTGGGACTCCCAGCAATCAGTAGTACAAGGAGAGAGAATCGCTTGCATACCGCGCTCTCTCTCTTCACTGCAGAGGACAGAATTGAGATGAGCTCATAGATGTCTATTGAGCCTGTCTCCTACAGCAAAAAGAAAGTGCGATATACAAGTGCTTCTTACTCCTCGGGAGTCATAGAACTCAGAAGCCCTACCCATCCCTTTTACGAAAACATTAAGGAAAGGCTTGGTGATGTTGAGGTTAAAAACATTACATCTGAATGAACTAGTGAGCACACATAAAAACATTGTTAACTTTCCAGAAATATTATTTTTGTTGAATATACTATGAAAATGGTTGATTGTTGCAATTACATTGAGAAAACTTGGCGAGTAAAATTTTGTGTTGTGAAGGAAATAACATAACATTTATAAAAGTGCATTCATTACTTGCCTCCTGTAATATAATGTACAAATGACGCATGGTGGAATAATAGGATGTATAACATATTCGGAGATAATACAGTTTAAATTATCACAGTCAGGTCTTCATTTTTATATCCATAGGGACAGGAGAATACGCATCTCTGGCAGCAGCTTGTCTCCCGCAGAAACAAAAGAATGGGCATGCTGAAATACAACATGCCCAATGTCTCTTTCGCTGACATCTGCTGTTGGGAGAGAGTAGAGAGGCCCCCATACACATAAGATAGGCGGAAGATCCCTTCAGAATCGTGGGCTTAGGGATATCTCTCATGTCTATGGCTAGCTTTACAATTTGCATAAGCTATTTTTTTATAGACTGAAATTTCCCATAGACTGTAAGGGCATAATAGGAGTTGTAGTTGTGCAACAGCTGGAGAAACACAGACTGGAGACCACTGGTTTAGGATAATATCCATTTGAAGGCTCTTTCCTCATACATTTTCAGATTGCTGATCTGTGCTAAATGGTTTTTGAAGATCCCAGAGAATAAGGTAGAAACTACGGGAATAACATACTTGTCACACAATCACTCATTTTATGTACATTCTATCAAAATGGCCCAGGGCAGAACAAGTTCAGCATTACTCTCCATAATTCACTGAGTTCTGCAAACTGTAATTTGCTTCCAATTTGTACCAAACGTAGCAAGCCTGTCAACCTGATTTCTTATAGTCGACTCTATGCATTAATCAGGGAACTACAGAGAGTCCAGCTTGGCAAAGTCAGATAGTAGAGAAGCAGACATTTGTGTGGGTCCCAAGTGTAGAATTTGGAACATTCCATAATGATATGCGAGTTACTTTTCTCCTGCTCCTCCAACATGAACTCGATTCAAAGTCAGACACACAGAAGACAGATAGAGTCCCCATGGATTCCGGTGATTCTAACTGGTGCATACTTTCCAAGGGAAAAACCATAGGTGAATTTTACCTTGGCAACATGAAGCATCTGTATGCATGCCGCTGCAAGGCTTTTCATGTATCCCAAGCAAGTTATCCGTCATTCTTAGACTTCTGCTCATTTCCCCTCACAACGGGTTTGTCTTCAATGATAAAATCATCCTCTTTGTTTCCATACACAAAGGATCCAGCAAAACTTCAAAGCTTGCATTAATAAAACGTCAGCATTTTTTATTCTACGGAAGCAATCCTTAACGTAAATGTTCAATCCAAAAATAGTTTTTTTTTAAAAAATCGCTTCCAAATTATGTGCTTATATTTAAAAAAAAAACGGGTGGAGCTTTGTTTTTCTGCTAGAGACTCAATTCCCCTGTGTAGACATAGCATCAAAATATAATATTCTAACTACCTGGAGCCACCACTAGAGGGAGCTCAAGTGCTAGTTGCAAACTGTTTATCCATGGTCAGCAGGGCTTCCTCACTTGTGCTGTTCCCATTAATCAGAGCAGTGGCGCAGGCAGGGAATTGTCATAGCCGGGCTAAATGTTTGGCCCTGTCAATCTTGCCACGGGTGGGCGTTACTTCATTTGTGGGGACAGCCCCTCACAGGTGAACAAGCCCTGCGATGAGACAAATTGATTTGTTAGACTTGGTTCACTCATCTTTACTGTAATTATTGTAAGACAGTATGTGGTAGACTCCTATGCATCCTCTAGTGGTGGCTGCAGGTGGCTCAAATATTGAGCTTTAGATCTAAGTCTAAGCAGGGGATTTGGGACTTTGTATCAGAAAAGGGAAACGACTGCTACACAGCTATATAAAAAAATGAATCAGCACAGAATGTTGGACCTAAAAACGACATGATGAAATATATAACAAAATATAATATAGAAAATATATTTACAGCTACAAAATAGACATGTGAATTATCTGTATCAATGGTGAGTTCAGTATCTTGAGGAGAGTTCCACCTTTAGTGGAGTCTTTTAGGTAACAAAATACTTGTCAGTCCCCTTGTATACAATCCTTTTCTATAGTCACTGTATTTTGCAACCACACAAAATGTTTCTGCTGTTGTTTTCCCCATCCTAGAAAGAACAACACTCTTCAGTAGTAAATTACTGCAGACATTAGAAATTACTCTCTCTAGTTACGTGTTTCTAGTGTTCTACTAGTTATAGAGTGTCAAGACCTATTATGACGAGATTTCCGTAACTCCACCTACTTTAATTGAGCATTGTAACAATTCATTCATGTACCAATTTGCACTATTTTTGGCTTTATTCTGCCGTGATGACCTTATGCACTGACACCATGAGTTTATTTCCTCTGCTGCACTGTTTATTCTACTTTACTTTGAAAACAATAAACCGATTTTGAAAAGAAAAGAAATCACTTTGGACTTTGCAAAAAAATTCAGTCAATGACCTTGTCTCTTTATAAGGGCTCATGCACACGGCCGTTTCCCAGCCGTGCTTGTATTGCGATCCGCAATATACGGGCACCTGCCAGTTTTGAACCGCATCACAGATGTGGACCCATTCTATTTTTTTGTGGTGCGGACGGATCACGGACCCATTCCAGCTGAATGGGTCTGCATCCTTCTGCAGAAACCGCACGGATGTTGCCCGTGCATTGGGGACCACAAACGGCCATGTACATGAGCCCTGAGTTTACTGAATCTCTAGCTGTCTTTTATCATCCATACAATAAGGCAATAACAATATAATGGAGGTTCTGCGCCCTTGTGTCACTCTCTATAGTATATTATCTTACTATTATATTATTTACAGATCATTTCATCTATATTCTGAATAAGTCTTGATTGATTGGTGGCTGTGGTAAGCCATTGGATTGCATGATAGTAAGCAATTTTATAATTGTATGGTGCTCATATCATGAAACCAAGGAAGACGCAAAATATTTTTTACTAATAATATTGCAAATTGGAACAGAGACAAATGCAAAACAATATGCCAAGATCCACTGCACCAGTATTAGTACAAAATCCATTGGAGTAAGAAGTGCCGAAGTTATTAAGAGGTGCAAGTCTCAATAAATCTGATACAATTTCTGACAGTCTGTGCATTAGAAAAGCAAATATACGACAGTTTCTGGTGTAAATTATATTAAATCTGTCAGGCCTTGGGAGACCATGCCACTTCCAGCAGCAGTGTCCAGGTTTATAAAAAATGGCAAGAGCTGCCGCTGCAAATCCATTGCCTCTGAACAGGAGTAGAATCAGTGAGACGATTATGCCTTTTTTTCATTCACGTGTATAATTCTGATGCAAAGTAAGCCAACAAATAAATAGTAATAAAAACTAGACATTTTAAAGGTGCACCGGATTTATCATCCAGCGTCAGCCAAATTGACGAATCTGACCAGGGGCGGACACAGACAGCAGAGGGCCCCTGTGCAAGGAATGTGTCTGCCCCCCCCCAACCAAATTCTCAACCTAACCTATGGTGTCCTAACATAACATACAGCAATACAAAACATACAGCGTAAGGCTACTTTCACACATGCAGCACTACAATCCAGCCACCTGATTTGGCAGAGAATGCAAGAAAGTGGCCAGACACAAACTCAGGCGTGCAGCAGTTTGTGTCCCGCTGATTCTCGGCATTTTTGCCAGATTGTGGCTAGATCTCTGCCTGACCCCATTATAGTTAATGGGGCCGGCGGGCATTCAGCATCCAGCAGTGCCGGATCCAGTGAATTCCAGAAGGCTGTTCTCTGCTGGAACAGCCTGCCAGAATCACTAACTCAAATGTGAAAGTAGCCTAACACAGCACCACATACCTCTTACATCCAGTGATGTCTTCTTAGATGTAGACGTTCTTTTTCCTCATCTTCTCCTTTCAGACCAGACTGCCATGACGATTTCTTTCAGCCATCTCTTCTCTCTGCGGAGTTTGACAAATAGACATCTTAGTTTCCTACTTTTCCATCATTCTCCCACCTTCTTGAACTCCCCACCCTGCCACCCCCAATACTATGCTCGCTGTGCTCCCCAAAACTATACTGCAGAAACAGTTCCCCTGCAAATACTACCGCCATCAGTAATTATTGGCACACAGTGCCCTAGAAAATAACTGCACCCAGGAAATAGTGTCCCTGACACTAAAGTATAATCAAATTGTTCCCCAAAAATAACTGTACTAAGCTGATACTGTGCCAGGGTGCCCCCACAGTAATAGTGCTCCCCAAAGTCCCACCAATAGAAATAATTAGTGCCCCCAGCCCCCGGCCAGCCAATGTCCCAATAGTGCCCTCATAATGTGTGCCAATACTCCCTACTGTGTGCCCAAAAAACCCTCTTAGTGCCCTCAGTTCAGCCAAAGTCTGTATAGTGCCCTATGTGTGCCAGTATAATGCCCCTATACAATGACCCCAATAGTGCTTTTCTCTCCCCTTCTCCATAGTGCCCCCCATGTCTGCCAGTATATAAGATAGTGCCCCCATAGTGCTCCTCCCCCCCTCCATAGTGCCCTCATGTGTGCCAGTGTATAAGATAGGACTCCCAGGAGATGCTCCTCTCCCCTCCTTCTCCACAGTACCTCCCATGTGTGCCTGTATACAAGATAGGGCCACCATAGTGCTCACCCCCATCCATAGTGCCCCCCATGTGTGCCAGTATATATGATAGGGCCCCCACAGTGCTCCTCCTCCTCCATAGTGCCCCCCATGTGTGCCAGTATATATGATAGGGCCCCCACAGTGCTCCTCCTCCTCCATAGTGCCCCCCATATGTGCCAGTATATATATAGGGCCCCCCATAGTGCTCCTCCTCCTCCATAGTGCCAGTATATATATATATATATATATAAATAGGGCCCCCCATAGTGGTCTTCCTCCTCCTCCTCCATAGTTCCATATTGTTAGGAAAAATATATTTACTTGTACGTAAAGCGCAAGTGCTGTCAAAAATTACAAGGAAGAGGCACTCCGATACAATCGGTATATCACATAAAAGAGGGCCTCATTCACATTGTGGTACAATGTTCATGACGTGGGACTCCTACACTCATAAAGCCTGTGCACAAAGGGAAAGGGCTGACAAAAATTACAAGGAACAGGCACTCCAATACACCCTTTATTACACATAAAGGAGGGCATCAGACACACCCTTGAAAAATTATGATTGATGGCCTGCTTCTGACACTCAAAAACAATAGGGGTGAGGTGCTGCTGCTTAGCTGACTGTCCAAAAAATTATGGGTGACAAGCTGCTACCAAGCTGACCGTTGAAAAAATTCTGGGTGACACGCTGCTGCCGAGCAGACCATCAAAAAAATTATGGGTGACATGCTTCTGCTGAGCAGACCATCAAAAAAATTATGGGTGACATGCTGCTGCCGAGCAGACCATCCAAAAAATTATGGGTGACACGCTGCTGCCAAGCTGACCGTCAAAAAAATTATGGGTGACACGATGTTGCCGAGCAGACCGTCAAAAAAATTATGGGTGACATGCTGCTGCCAAGCTGACCGTCAAAAAAATTATGGGTGACACGATGTTGCCGAGCAGACCGTCAAAAAAATTATGGGTGACATGCTGCTGCCGAGCAGACTGTCAAAAAAATTATGGGTGACACGCTGCTGCCGAGCTGACCAAAGAAGAAATGATGTGACATTCTGCTGCTATGCTGACCGAAAGACCGAGGAAGAAATTATGTGACATTCTGCTGCTACGCTAACCGAAAGACCGAAGAAGAAATGATGTGTGACATTCTTCTGCTACGCTGACCGTCGAAAAAAATTATGGTTAAGGCACAGAGGGATCACTGAGGACGTTGACACAGTCAGCTAGGTACTCCTTCACCATCTTCCAAAACTTTTCCCTCCTTGTGACACAACACGGAGACATAGACCTTTCCACATGCAGAGCGTCCGTCTTTATTGTGAGCAGTGAGCTTTTTAGCACACAGAAGTGGAATGGTTACGCTAATAATTGCATTATCGCCTTTCACCATCTGTGTACATTTATCAAAGTTGCGTAAAACCTCACAGAGGTCAGATATCATTTCCCACTCGTCGCTTGTGAAGAGCGGAAGCTGACTGGAAAGGCGCCGACCGTGTTGCAGCTGGTATTCCACCGCAATCCTTGGCGTGGGTAGCACCTGCGCCATCCCAGGGTACAACTCACTCCCAGCCTCCACAACCTTCACCCAGTGTGTCGTCAGGGAAATGTAGCATCCCTGGCCAGAAGCGCTTGTCTATGTGTCAGTTGTTAAGTGGACCTTCCCAGTAACTGCGTTGGTCAGGGCTCGGGTTATGTTTCGGGACACATGCTGGTGTAAGGCAGGGACGGCACACCGGGAAAAATAGTGGCGGCTGTCCACCAGCCTAAACGGCAACATTTCCAGGGCCAGCAATTTGGAAAGTTGCGTGTTTAGTGCTATAGCCTGTGGGTGGGTGGCAGGGTATTTGCGATTGTTTTCAAATGCCTGGGGTAAGGACATTTGAACGCTGCGCTGGGACACTGAAGTGGACGTGCTTGCTGATGGTTCTTGCGAAGGTCTAGGTGCTGGGCGGGAGGCATCTGGGCCTGCGTCTTGGACAGCATGTAACAGAGGGGAAGAGGAGGCAGTGGTGTGACTTGCAGACAGAGATTGTGGACCCAGGCGTTCGGCCCACCTATTAGGGTGCTTTGCTGCCATGTGGCGGATCATGCTGGTAGTGGTCAGGTTGCTGGTGTTTACGCCCTGCTCATCTTGGTACGGCACAGGTTGCAAATTGCAATACGTTTATCGTCAGCACTTTCCTCAAAAAACCGCCAGACTGCGATACACCTAACTCTTGGCAAGGGAGATTGCCTCAAGAGGCTGCTCCGGGGAACAGTTGCGGGCCTGGTTGGCGTGGCCTGCCTTCTCCCTTTTGCCACCCCACTGCCTCTTCCAGCCTGTTGCGGTGCTGCGGATCCCTCCCCCTCTGTACTGCTGTCCTCGCTTGGCTTGCCACCTTCCCAGGTTGGGTCAGCGATTTCATCATCCACCACCTCCTCTTCCACTTCCTCACTCTGGTCCTCCTCCTGACATGGTGACCTAACAAGAACCTGACTTAACTGCGTCTCATCCTCATCATCAACCTCTTGAGACACTAATTGCCCTTGACTTATTGGCAACTGTGTCTCATCATCATCATGCACCTCGTGAGATGCTACTTGCCGTTCCCCACCGTCATCTTCTTCAGACTGTGGATGCTCATGAGTTTGGGAATCAGGGCACAATATCTCCTCATGTCCCACTTCAAGCGGCCTTGGAGAGAGGCCCAAACCAAGGAACGGCGATGAAAAAAGCTCCTCGGAATATCTGAATGTGGGATCACTTCTTTGCCCAGACTCTGCATGGTGGGAGGAAGGAGGATCAGGGTGAGGATTTTGTTGCCCAAACTCTTGGCTACTGAGACTGGACTTTGTGGAAGAGAGGGGGGTGCTTAACCGACTGGAAGCATTATCAGCAGAAATCCAACCAACTACCTGCTCGCACTGGTGCGGCGACAAGAGTTGTGTCTTGCGCCACCCTGCAAATTGTGACATGAAGCTAGGAGGTTTGGATGACTTTGTTTCTTGGGCTCTGCCAGCAGACACAGTTTCACCCCGCCCAGAGCCATGGCCTCTGCGTTCACCATCCGCAGCACGCCTACTTCCCCATCCCTTACTGCTCGCCTTGCGCATATTATATAGTATATATGCAACTTTGTCACAAGTACAGTAGTGCAGATTTTTATTGAGTGTATGATCAGAAAAATTTCACCAAATGTCAATTATTTAGAATGTGCAAATGTTATACAGCAGGCGCAAATGAGGAACTGCGGCCTTAATTAACAGCAGAAAAAATAGCAACGGATGTCAGGTATATAGACTACAGAAAGGTTCTAGTGCACACGCTGTGCACGTGGCATTAGCGTCAGGCACTTGCGTTCTTTTTGCCCCAAATTTAAAAAAAATGCAGCCAGTTATAACAATGGACTTTTGTGTCTTTTGAACAGAACTATTAGCCCTACCTAGCCAAATCCTATCCCTACACTATATGTCCCTCCTTGCGCAAATGTTAGACAGGAGACGCAAAAGAGGTACTGTGGTCTTAATTAATGGTAGAAAAAATAGCAACGGATGTCAGGTGTATAGACTACAGAACGGTTCTAATGCACACGCTGTGCACGTGGTATTAGCATTCTTTTTGCCCCAAGTTTAAAAAAAATGCAGCCAGATATAACAATGGACTTTTGTGTCTTTTGAACAGAACTACTAGCCCTGCCTAGCTAAATCCTATCCCATAATTAACAGCAAAAAAAATAGCAAAGGATGTCAGGTATATAGTATACAGAGAGTAATACACCATGCACCAGCTGCGCAGGTGGCGTTAATGTCAGGCCACCTTGCGCAATTTTTAACCCCTAAAAAAAATATATATTGCAGCAAGATATAATAACCCTTAAAAGGGCTTTTGGGTCTTTTCAGAAGAAATACTATCCCTGCCTAGCGTTCTTCTCTCCCTACACTATCTGTCCCTCCTTGCAGCAGCTGTCCCTGACTCGGTATGATCCGGGCACATGTCACCGGATTTATAGCACCCGATGACGCATTCCCGGCCATCCAATCAGTGTAACAGTGAATTCCAGTACCTTCCCGCACGCTAATTGGCTAATTACTGTGTGGGGAGGGGACTTGAGCATGGCGCTCGAGCACACGCGGTGTTCCCGAGCGCCGCCATGTTCAGCCGAATACTATATTCAGCCGAACATGTTCGCTCAACACTAGCTATGGTGGTTACAGTATCTTTTTTCTTCTGGGTCATGGTTATTAACATGTATGTTCAAGGATTCTCTGCAGCCTTCAGGCTCACAAACAAAGGATCATGAAATGAAATAACTTTCTCAGGTTCTGTCCTATGTTACAGTAAAGTTTTAATTTTATGGTACTATATGAAAGTACCAAAATAAGTGTTTTCATACAACATTACAATGTTTAACCATCTTCGTAGAGACAGTTCCTGGTATAGGGTGTCTGTTTGCGCCGTTAGTTGAAGTTCAGTTAAAGTCCCTTGAAGTCTTTAAGACACGTAGAACCTGATTAAAGCCATATGAACACATTCTGTACTTCCACGTAGCTTCTTAAGGTCATACCCACAGGTGTAGATCCAGAAATGATTTGGCTGTCTGATCCTTCAGTACACATAATCTTCAAGCAGATGGTTACCTCTTCCTAAATCACAGGTCATTTCAAGTGGTAGTATCCATAAGAAGTAAGCTGACCACAATTCAGGGCTAGCTTTTGTTTTGTTTTTATTTTCAGAGTTACAAAATACCAATTAGAAATATCTATAATATCCATCCAAAATCCTCCTCCTTTTTCAACCCCCACTCAAAACCTTCCATCTGAAAGCGAGGAGACACTTCAGGGCTAGTTACTATGGTTGTATGCAACAATATATTACTTTGTTATGTAGTTAGTTTGTTTAGTGAATTTATAAGTGGTATAACTAACTGTGACTGTCTCATTCATTTACCTATCTTTGCCCTCAAAAGAGGTAAGCTACCACCAGATATGTCTAGCAGTGGTTGAGAACACAAGCCGAGTATACATGTGTATGTAGGGGTTGGGATAGATAGCTGTAGGCCAAACAAGCATTGTACCAAGTTATGTAGATCTTAGATCTGCTGGCACCAGATAGGCTTAGTGTTTTTTTCTTATTGGAAACAAAGCTAATTTGCATGCTATTACGTTTCTGGGAAGGATATTCATATTTCCCTTTCAAAAAGAAAAGAACACTAAGCCTTTCTGATGTCAGCATCTGATGTCTGATCACAGGCCCACAGGAGAAGGAACGGAGAGCTGACACTGGGAAGCATATAAGTCAATTTCCCTATGCAGGTCCAGCACAATGAATGGGGGGGAGGGGGGGGGGGTTTGCCACAATCCCCCATTCTTGCACAACTCTGTTTTCCAGGATGTTGACAGGTTCACAATAATCTTCTATATAGTTGAGAGAATTGGCATAATGCAGGAAAAAGCTATATTAAAATGTCGATTTCATACTCTTTTTGAAAAATTTAATAACTGGCTACTATACTTTTAGTCATTTAGTCAGTTTCAGGACTAAGACCAGCTAAGAACTCACTGAATGGTGGACATGGTGGATCAGATCTGGTAATTCACCATGGTACTTAGTTACATGCCCCCATAGATTTACAAACCATTTAGACTTTAAATCATGGCTGTCCTACTCTTTTTTCAAAACTGGTTGTTTACTTCTTTTTGCTGTTCCCAGTTTTGATAATTTTTCCATTACGAAGAAAAGTGATGATGACCACAATGATTCCTATTCCATCATAGGATCTGGCCAATCTATAAACAGATGAAAAGGTGGTGAAACTTCGGTCTATGAACATCCACTGCTGTATTTCCCACCCATTCTCCAGGTTTGGCGAGTCAATTTGAGATCTATCTTGTATTATTTATACTCAAGCACATACTTTTAATTTTAAAAGATGGTTTAGTGCTTTTATTAACACTCTGAGTAAATATATGTCACAAGGGGAGCACTGTGCTCACATACATCTTCATGTTTTAATAATTTAACGGTGATATATTCCTTCTTGTATATTTTTATTGTGAGTCACTATATATACAATGAACAACTTGCATGATATATAGAGATCTTGGCTTCCAAGCAAGAGTGGCAACAAAGGGATCATAAATTTAAATAGCATTTAAATGTTGTCAGTGATTTTCCTGAATTACTATACTTGGATCTACATTTCTCCAACTGGCTCTGGTTACAGTTGGATGTTTTCTATCTGGAATACTCCTTGGGAGTTTTCAGAGCTGACAGTGACATACTGTTCTGAGATGAGATTTTCCTTACATCTTGTAATGCGTTGTTAAGTCATCTTGTGACTGTCTGTGTTGTATCTATATGAACAGAGCGCTACATATTCACTTCTGTGATTATTTCCTTTTAAAGAGAAACTATATAGTATTGACCACAATATAATATTGGTTTAGTGTTATCAGAATAGCTGAATTTCTTAGCTCCATTCACACCATGTTTATGAGCTGCATGAAAAAGTATTCTGTGATGAACCCTTGGGTTTCTATGGGATCAAATTACAAGAGTGTCCTCTCGTAATATGCTTGTCAGGTCAACATCTGGATACTGTTTCTTGACAACACTGAAATAACTAATCTACTATACTATATACTATAAGACACCATAATATATATATATATATATATATATATATATATATATATATAGTCAATGCAGGACGTATGTAACTTTATTAGCGTTTTATATATATATATATATATATATATATATATATATATATATATATATATTAGCAGAAAGACCCGGCTTCGCCTGGGTATATTTCATCTATTTCATTTAATGTTTCTGTGTGTCGTTGCAGAGAGAAAGTCAATGCAGCTGACAGAAGTTGATTTTTACCTTCATTTTTTCAATCCCCATTGGCTGCGGAGTGGGAGGGGGCATGACCTGACCGGGTCGGGGGCGTGGTTTACCGGGACCTTGGGGGGGTGGGGTGGTGCTTTTAGGTCCTTCTTTTCAGGGTGTCCTGAATTATAGGTCAATGCCATGGTAATTTGAGGAAACACAGTGGGTAGCAGTGGAAGAAAACATTGCTTCGCACGGGTATATTTAATCTATTTCATTTAATGTTTGTGTGTATGTCATTGCAGAAGAGAAAGTCTCCTTCCCACCCATTCCTGTAGCTGACAGAAGTTGATTTTTACCTTCATTTTTTCAATCCCCATTGGCTGCGGAGTGGGAGAGGGCGTGGCCTGACCGGGGGCATGGTTTAGCGGGACCTTGGTGGGGGGGTTGCTTTTAAGTCCTTTTAGTGGAAGAAACCATCTTTTATTACTACTGAACGGTAGTAGTCTAATATTAGTCTATTTCATCTAATTTTTCTGTGTGTTGTTGCAGAGAGAAACTCACCCTCCCACCCCTGCAGCTGACAGAAGTTTATTTTTACCTTCATTTTTTCAATCCCCATTGGCTGCGGAGGGGAAAGGGGGCGTGGCCTGACAGAGTCGGGGTGTGGCTTAGTGAAACCTGGAGCAGGTGTTGCAAGTCCTTCTTTTGAGAGTGGTGTGAATCACAGGTCGGTGCCATGGTAATTTATGAGGACATGCAATGGGTAGCAGTGGAAGATTTACTACTGAACGGTCATAGTCTAAAATTAGTCTAAAAAATAAGTTAGATTTATGGTAACCGGAATACCCCTTTAACAGTATCATCTACAGCGCTCTGCCCCTTTAAAGCATTGAATAGAAATGACTGGATTGTTACCTGAGATCCTCAGCTGGCTGCTAATTACCTGGCTGTGTTGTTATGGAAACCTGCCCTCCCTGTGTGTGTCTGTGCTGAGAATGACAGTTGGGGTTTAAAACCAATGCTGTCAGGCTAATATTGGCTAATGCAGGTCATATTTTGGGAATATCTCAGGAACGTTATGTCCTAGAGAGATGAGACATGGTCTAAAACCTTCCCGGGCACCTGATGTACCTGTGTGCCGAATTTGGTGAAAATCGGTCCAGTAGTTTGGTCACGCATAGAGAACAGACAGACAGACAGAAACTCATTTTTATAATATTAAGATATATATATATATGTATATTTCATACTCTTTTTGATATATTTAATAACTGGCTGCTATACTTTTAGATGGAGAAATTACGATTTACCATATATGGTTCCCGTGGGCTGACTGTGTCAATAATCCAACACTTGCCCATCCAGCCCCTCATCCTTGAGCAATGTTGCTGCTGATCAGTGGGGTGGTACCAACATGGCCCCAGTCTTCCTTTGCCCCCTTTAATTCTTCTTTTCTCCTTTTCTCTTTGCCAACAACCCTAAAAATTTAACCTAATAAGTGTTCTATCATTATACTTATGGATCGCCATTTCTAACGGAACTGTGTCCCAATCCTGTAAGTGATCCTAGTCTTACTCCCCACTGCTCCTTCTTCTGCTTTCCTCTTGTTTGGTTTTATTGATGTGAGTCTCACACTATTACATGTAATACTGGTTGCACACCCACTTTCTAGGATTCTCAACTTTATTTGTTACTTTGTTTCAACCTTTGCTCTGGCCCGTACGCACTTATATGTAATTTATGTATTTTATTATCAAAATCAGTGAAAGTTTTTTAAAATATTTTTTTTAGGTACAAAAATAAAGTAAAAAAATTAACTTATGCTTCAACGGTATACCCCAACCCAAATGCAGTGTGAATAGAGCTGTAGAAAGGGGCGGACGGGGAACTAAAAGTGGCCCCATGCTGCAGGTCTAAATTGACAGAAAGCAGGGCAACAAAAGTAGGCAGGGCCAGCAATACCATAGTGCAGAACAATATACCACCTCAGCTGAACCAAATCCCACAGTGCAGAACAAAATACTGTCATCTGCTCCACAGTATTCAACTGTATCACTGCCCTGAGGACGTCGATACAGTTGAATTCAGGAGGGCACCTGCGGCTGCTAGCCAGATGATTAAGAGAGATTCAGATAATCATGTACCCAGTTGGCGGCCATGAGGAAGGCTTGAGTGGCCCCCCTAGGCATCAGCCCACTGGGAAATTTCCCTGTAGGGTCTATGGCCAATCCGTCCTCCACCTCTCTGTTCTTTCCTGTGTATATCCATGTTTCTTTAGAGATTTTTTCATTTCTGGCCTGAAGAAGGGACATCAGAATCTCGAAAGCTTGTCTTATAATATAATTTATTTTAGTTAACCATTAAAAGGTATCAAATTACAATATTTTATATTGTTTGAGAGCATCAAGATTTCTTCCTACTGGCTAACATGGTACCAAAACTTTTTCTTTTGACCAAAGGTATACATTACATATACTGCTTCTGTAACTATATAAGTAATCAGTAAGATTGCTTCTGCCACAAAAACGCCTGTACTGTTACCACTGTGGGCCAGTGAGGTCCAACTGGCTGGTGTTACTGTGTGCACTACTCCTGGTACTATTGTTACTATGTCTGGCACTGTATTTATTTCATACTATTGGTTACTAAAATAATCCTTCCAACAAAATGGTTATGCTCACTGTGTAGACAAAGTATGAAGCCTAAACTGAGACCTTTCCTCCTAAACTTCCTGGCTCACGTGCACTAGCATCAGAGGGGGGAGAGGAGAAGACATGGATGTAGCTTATGAGAAGAATACAATAATTTTCTATTTTTTTAATTTTAGATTTTTTATGGTGTGAAATTCTGATATAGGACAGGAGAAAAAAAATAAGGCGCTTATGTTACATTTTGCCTGTTGTTCTGGTTTAGTGTCCCCTTTAGACACAGGAGAAATATTCTGTGAATGGGTGGGCTTATTCTCATTAACATTTTTCATGTTGACCTCCTCTATATGCAGACTGAATGACTTTTACTCATCATGGTTCCATGCTTGGCTGCAGAATCAGGACCATGAGTTTAGTCCAAAAAATAAGATTCTCTTCGGCTGCATTCAACGATCAAGGAGAACATGCAAACTTCATTCATGCTTTTGAATTTTCTGTGATTTTGATCAGAAAATTGTATCAATAACAATAGTGAGTTTTTGAATTTCTGTTACAATGCATGTGATTTTCACTGTGCGGTTCTCTGCCCAGACGCAAGAACTTTGGCAAAATTGTACCATATGAATACCCCCTTACAAGAATGGCATTGTGGAACTGGGCAGGTAACCCCTGGTTCCCATCAACTGAAAAGGACATGTTTGTATATCACATAATCCATCCTTACCCTTCTTGTCGGAGTAGAAAATTCCCAGAATTTGCATGTTATATGCAGCTGATCCTCAGGAATTTCTAAATATTTGCTAGGCCTTCTGTCGTACAGATCTTAACCCCAGTTACATTATTTATATAAGTGTGTTTGGAGAAATCAGATACGTATTTAGCTGCAGTGTGGGAGCTTGAAGGGGAAACATTGAACATTTTCCACTCTGGTTCTTGTCTGGAGGTTTTCATTAGAGGCTTAGAATTAAATAAATGCAACAATGATATGAAAGCTAAAAAAGCTAAGAAAAAGCTAAAAAATAACACCTACATTATATATAATTTAAGTTGAAATACTTGTGTGTGGAGTGCATACCTGGTGGTTAGGAGTCGGACAAATGGGTGAAGCCGCTGCTAAAATTCTGTTTGTAAGAGAAATGTTTTTTTAATTGTGGCAAAAATTATGTGTTTGAGCATTTAGTCTAAAATAAATAAATACATTATCTGGAAATATAAATTCTTTGTGCTAAGTGGGTTGTCTCTTAAGTGGGTTGAGGTTGAGCCACTAATAACACTTATACCCTATTCACAGGACAGGGATAAGTGTTTGATCGCTGGGGCTTCGACCACTGTGATCTCCAGTGATCACGACAATGGGGGTTCGCAAATGCCGTCAAACTTGCAGCAGTACCATAGAAGTGAATAGGGCAATAGATGCAGGCAAACCACCACTTCATTATCATGGGGCAGTTGGTGTGTACTTACGGACTACCATTCTCGTAAATGCTGGGGGTCGCTGTAGATAGCAGATAAGTGGCATAAGACCAATACTTCTCTAAAAATAGGTGATTAACTAGTCACAGCAGGTCTGTTTCCAGGTCCCGCTACAGTGGAAAGGTAGAATTATGTGGTGGCCATTCAAATGGGTGTAGGATATGTGACTGGGCTAGGCCTGGAAGGAGGTAAGATTCCCTTACTTTGAGGCTTCTTGCTCTGGCTCATAGAGATGGTTTATAAGGCCAGATAGGACATATAACCAGTGCTGTTTATGAGACCAATTTTAGTCTTAAATGAGTTGTCCTATCTGGGACATTTATCGCATATTGATTGGCCATAAATGTCCAATACGTGCATCCTATCTCACCCCATGCACAGTGTCCTCTCCATCACTGCCTTGGCACGCTCAGTAATTTTCTGAAATGCCATAACAGTGAAAGGAGAGGACACAGCATGCACAGCCACTTTTCCATTTTTTGCTATGGGATTTCTGAACATTTTCGGAAATCTCATAGCAGTAAATGAAGGGTGGCTACGCATGTGTGGCTTGCTGTCAAACACTTCAGGGCCCCATTCTTTAGAGATGAGGGGGTTCCAAAGTGGGACCCATACCTAATGATATATCCTATTGATATGCCACAAAGTCCAACATGGAAATAACCCTTTAAGAAAGGGTTTAGTAAATAAATCTATTCCCCATAAAAATCCCAAAGCATCTTTCCTTATAACTGGGCATTGTAACGTTCCTCTGTTATTCTTTTTAGTAATCTATGAATACATTCACTACTGGATGTTACCAGTTTGAGAGGCGTCACTGCATAATCTCACATGTCTAATCACTGGACCCAATGGTCCAGTATAGGGACACACCCCAATGACAAGGGGAATGATAATACTAGTTCTAAATTGCCTGGAAGGAGTCATTTCATGGAGGATACAATATAATAGACAGACATATCAGGGGAGCTGGCAGAACTTCTTTAGATTTCTATTAACTTCTTTTCTACTCTGCTTATTTTTTTCAGTGCTCCCTATGCCACCAAGCTTTCCACAGACCCGGAATGGCTTATATCCCCTGTGCAACAATACAAGTATATGAGCCGTTCAGGGCTTGTGGAAAGCTGGATGATGAGAGTCATATGTGGCTGTTTAAATACTGCTCTAAAGCACTAATTCATTTTTGAGAGGTAACATTTTGTGTATTGCTGACAGAAGCCGTTACATTAGGACTACCTAGGACTCATGCAGAGAATTATGCCTACAGAGGTGAATTACTGCCCATTCCAGGACTCTTCTATCTGTGTTTTATATGGCTACAGCTCCGCTGGGCCTCACTTATGCACTATCCTAGTTAAATCAACATTAAAAAGTTCAACTTCACATATCAGAAGCCGTCTTCTTGTAAAACAACCTGTAAACTGATAAAGCTGATGCACTTTTTACCACCCACTTGTTTAATAATTTACAGAAGTATATGAGACGTTCTTGTATCAGCACAAAAGTGCTAGAAAAGTCTGGTCTAGAATGTGGTTGTAGAGAACAATGGGTTATATTCCAGCTCTCTGTTGGTCTACTATGCACCATCCTCTGAAGAACATGCCTCAGAGCCCCTGATAATTCACACAAGTTGTAAAACATCAGAGGTAGCTGAGGGGAACATACCAAATTCCTGAATTCTTGTGTCAACGCATAAACTTTCCCGGGTTGATCACACTGAGCTACTTCCCTCACTAGCTGTCTAGCTCCTTCTTTATCTCCCAGGAGAGGCCCTGGCTCCATACGTTGCACATTTTTGCTGCACATTTTTACGAGACCTGGACTCCTAATTAAAAACGATTACCTCCAATGAACCTAGGCAGCATAGGACAGACTTATTTTAGGAGAGCTGAATACCAAGTACTTTCCATTTAACTTTTGTGGGGCCTGTCGACAGCTGTATAGAAAATTGGTTGAATAAAATAAAGTCCTGATTCCCCACCCCCCAGATCTAGTGCCACATCTGTCCATGGCCTGTGTTTAATATTGCAGTTGAGCTCCATTACTTAACTGGAAATACACTGAAATACCAGGAACAACCCATGGACAGATGTGTCATTATTTCTGTGATAATAAGTGAGCCCTCAGGCTCCGTACTATGACTTATATGGCCCCTAGGGACAACTAATTGGAATGGAGCCACTAACTGACAGGCCTTTCTCTTTTTCAGGTGTCACCTTCTACAGCGACTCCACAAGTGGTGAAAAAAACCCTGGGGTTATCCTAACTGGTCATGTCCATCTCATAGAAGCTTGTCCTATCAGTTTGTTCTAGCACTTGGATGGTGGTTCATTCCTAGGATCCTCAGGCCTTGAGAAAGGGTGTTTGGCCTTCAAAACTTTGCGAGCTTTACAAAGACCCCTCATGTGAAGGACTCTGACAGCTGCATTCCGTTCACCCATGAACTATTCTTATAAACAGATACTTGCAATTGCCTGTTGTTTCACATTGAAGCTAACTGTATGCACAAGCAGAACTACAATGTAGCAATTTTCAAAATGAGGATTCGGTGCTTTGCGGATATTTCAAATATGTCTACTAAGCTCACACCTCTCAACATTCCAGGACGTGTGGGTGAAAAGGAGACACCTCTGTACATCCAACAGCTCCAGTTCTAGAGGCAATACCTGCGCAACCAAGTATTTTAGAGCATCAACTGCAGAAATACGTAAATAAGGGGTGTACGATAGAGGACTCATCATCTCTCCTGACAACACCTCTGTGTTGGAATATTCTTGTATTGAACTGACATGAAATAATAGTGTTGAAACAACTCTAGAACTCCGCATTGTGCTGTATTATCCATATAGCGACAACTGAGGGTCACCATTTGAGGGTGTGTCTCTATACAGACTGGCACCATCAGATTGGACAGTGTGAGAGTCTGTAGAGGCACCTTCCTTTCAACAGTTATTTGGGAATATATAATAAAATAATATTTATTTTTTTTACATTTTCTTATTTCTTGGACAACCCCTTTAATCAAGGAATAACCCATTTAAGAAAAGATGTTTCACGGTTCTGATTTGATGAAGAATCCAAGTAATTACTAAGACATGTCAGGAGGGTTGAATGGTCATCTTTTACACTCAGAGGCTCATTCATATGGTCACTATATTGAAACTCTATACAAGATTCATACAGAGTCCGAATTCCTATTCAATTGATTCTAGTATGTATGAAGTGTGTGTTTAGGAGTCTGAGATGTGGTGATCAGATTGTGAAATCCACAGGCACTGATGAGGATGACTGCAGTTTGGAAAAAGTGTTGGAAAATATGTTATATAACAAAGAGAAAAGATATCAAATATTGTCTAATCACATTTTTACTTTTTCTTCATCCTACTGAAAAGGAACAGATAAGGAGAAGAAGAGCTATTCCCTATTGTACTGGTTCTATTCATCGGCATGGTGAGGAGTCCGACATCCCGTCTCCACCACAATACTTCTATTTCATCTATTTTACTGAAGAAAGCAACCTGACAGAGTTATATTTATGGCCTCTTCTGGAGACTGGGAAACACATCCATGTAAGCACAAATACCATCTGTCTATGTATCTATCTATCTATCTATCTATCTATCTATCTATCTATCTCTGCTGTGTATATATAATACCCTATATCTATGACTGCTGAGCATATATAATACCCGATATCTATGACTCTTCAGTATATACAATACCCTATATCTATGACTGTAGAGCATATACAATACCCTATATCTATGACTGTAGAGCATATACAATACTCTATATCTATGACTGTAGAGCATATACACTACCCTATATCTATGAGTGTTCAGTATATACAATACCTTATATGTATGTTCAGTATGTACAATACCCTATATCTATGACTGTTCAGTATATGCAATGCTCTATGTCCATGCCTATTCGGTACATACAGTGCCCTATATATATAAGACTGCTGAGTGTATAGAGTGTTTGTCTATGATTGTTGAGCATTTACACTACCCTATATCTGTTACTGTTCAGTATATACAATATCCTATATCTATGACTGCTGAGCATATACAATACCCTATATCTAATACTGTTTAGTATATACAATACCCTATATCTATGACTGTTCAATATAGAACAAGAGGGTGCAAAACCTCATTAAAATAAGTATAAACCTTTTTTTTAACAAAGTTGTAATAGTTCCTCATGAGTTGCAGAATGTATTAGCTGGATTTTCCTTCACATAAACACTGTTTGTCTATTGGGGTAGAACGTTCTTGCACCCCTTCAGGATCGTCAGATCATACACTTTAGGGCACTTCCTAAAAGTATTTTGCAGCAGCCAGCAAGTACTCATCAGTCAGAGGATGGTTCCGATTGGTCTGGTCTGTTGTTCAGGGGCTTTTAACATATAGAGTGAAATGATAAAATTCTAGCTGCCTTCATCCACCACTTGGGCTAGCTTAGCAGTCCAATGAATACTGGTTATTGTACATTGAACTCAATGATAACAACAGCATGCAGCTCTAAAGCTTCCTCTAGATAAGAGGTGCTCTGGTTGGGGGCCACATTGTCAGGAATCCCACGGGCTGAAAATAAAAGTTAATAAAGGGGTATTACCAACCGAAATATTATATTTATGGCATATTGTGCATAAAAGTGGGGGAAAATAGGGATTCCATAGGGGGCTGATATAACTTGGCTGGGGCTGCTATAGAGGTGTTGGGGGGCTGCTATAGAGGCACTGGGGGCTGCAATAGAGGCGCTGGGGGCTGCTATAGAGGCATCTGGGAGCTGCTATAGAGGCATCTGGGGGCTGCTATGAGGCATCTGGGGGCTGCTATGAGGCATCTGGGGGCTGCTGAGAGGCATGGGGCTCTTATCTGAGGTTTGATTGGGGGTCATTCACATTGAGGTCTGATCTGAGGTCTTATTGGAGTCTTATTAACTTTGGGGGTCTTATTAGGGCTGTTAGCTAAGGTCTGATTAACATTGGGGGTCTGATTGGTGGTCTGACCTGAGGTCTGATGAAATATATTTTTTTTCTTATTGTCCTCCTCTAAAACATAGTTGCGTCTTATGGGCCAGTGAGTCTTATAGGGCGAAAAATACTGTACTATAAATGTCTGGTTACACCTCCAGGACTCCCATCTTATGGGAGAATACATGAAAGATAAATGTGAGAAGCCACAAGACATAGAGATACATGTCTGTCACCAGATGGTTGGGGGCTGCACAGAATAAAACATCAAAATGTAAATGAATACAGGAAAGCTACTGTTGATTATTAGATGGTATCAGACCCCTGCAAACCTGTACAAAATCATTTTTAGATGTTCTTGAAATCTGCTGGAGTAGGGTGGCCATCCGTCCGGTTTTTGGCCGGACAGTCCGGTTTTTGGACTCCTGGTCCTCCATCCGGCTAAAGGCCAGGACGGACGGCCAGAAGTCCTCCTTTTTGGGGGCGCAGGAAGCAATGAGCGCTTCCATCAATACAGATGGAAGCAGTCATTGCAGGAGCTGGGTCCTGGTACTTACCGCTCAGCTCCTCCTGCGCTCCGGTACCTTCATTGGTCTTCCTGTGTCTGCGCTGCACAAGCCTGACTGGTACAGCGTCAGGACGTAGTGCGCGCACTCTGACCTGACGCTGCACGCAGTCAGGTGACAGTGCAGCGCGGGCAGTGAAGAGAGAAGAGCGTCGGAGCGTAGCAGGTAAGATTTTTTTTTTTTTTTTATGGGGCACAGCACAGTGGGCTGATCTTAGGTCTATCTGAAGGGGGCACTACAGGCTGATCTGAGGTCTATCTGAAGGGGGCACTACAGGCTGATCTGAGGTCTATCTGAAGGGGGCACTACAGGCTGATCTGAGGTCTGAAGGGGGCACTACAGGCTGATCTGAGGTCTGAAGGGGGCACTACAGGCTGATCTGAGGTCTGAAGGGGGCACTACAGGCTGATCTGAGGTCTGAAGGGGGCACTACAGGCTGATCTGAGGTCTGAAGGGGGCACTATAGGCTGATCTGAGGTCTGATGATGGCACAGTGGTCTGATCTGAGGTCTGAAGGGGGCACTACAGGCTGATCTGAGGTCTGAAGGGGGCACTACAGGCTGATCTGAGGTCTGAAGGGGGCACTATAGGCTGATCTGAGGTCTGAAGGGGGCACAGTGGTCTGATCTGAGGTCTGAAGGGGGCACAGTGGGCTGATCTGAGGTCTGAAGGCGGCACAGTGGGCTGATCTGAGTTCTGAAGGGGGCACTACAGGCTGATCTGAGGTCTGAAGGGGGCACTACAGGCTGATCTGAGGTCTGAAGGGGGCACTACAGGCTGATCTGAGGTCTGAAGGGGGCACAGTGGGCTGATGTGAAGTCTGAAGGAGGCACTGTGGGCTGATCTGAGGTCTGAAGGGGGCACAGTGGGCTGATGTGAAGTCTGAAGGAGGCACTGTGGGCTGATCTGAGGTCTGATGGGGGCACTGTGGGCTGATGTGAGGTCTGATGGGGGCACTGTGGGCTGATCTGAGGTCTGATGGGGGCACAGTGGGATGATTTGAGGACCATTACAGCGGGTCCTTATTATTTCTGGGAGCACTACTGGAGGCACTATGGGAAAATGGTTTCTATTATGGGGAATTATTACTACTACCAGGGGTACTATTGGGGGGGTTACTATTATTAGTACAATATGGAGGGCACTACTGCTAAAAAGGGATACTGGTGGAGCATTATCACTATTGGGGCACTATTACTAATGGGACACTCTAGGAGAGAATTATTAGTGGGAGCACGGTGACTATATGGGGTCCTACCTATATGGCACTGTTATATCTACAGTATAGTATTTGGGGACATTGGGGAGCACAGTGGGCGCAGTATTTTAGGCAGCAGCAGGATAACAGTAAAAGTGGGTAATCTATGATGTCTTTGTGGCAGAGAGAAGATGGAGCTGAAAGAAGTGTCATAGCGTTGTGGGCCAAATAGAGAAGATGAGAAAAGAGAAGATCTACATCAAGACGTCACTGGATGTAAGAGGTAAGTGGTGCTGTATCATCTGGTATGTCTGGTGCTGGTGAATGTAATGTCCATCCAGATATGTGTCACCTGACGGTATATGGTATGTTACTGCTGCAGCCAATCAGTGCTCTAATGCTGAGAACTGGCTGCAGTGGTCACATGCCATACACCTGCTCATCAGTGTGTACATCACCAGCACTATGACAGATGTGCACACTCGCCCATTACATGCCTGTCAGTCTTTGTTTACGTGGCAGCAGCAATGATGCCAGAAAGTCCAGCGTGTCACAGGCGTTACCACTGCAGCCATATAACCAAAGCATTCAATGGCAGGGAGGGAACAGCTGAGAATTGTGGATTTCTTTTCCATCTGCCATATTTTATTTTTAATTACTTAACAATCCTCTTTATTCTAACCATACTAGAGCGGTATTTTTATAGTTAGGCTTGCTGGCTTGAATTTTCATGTGGGGGTGGGGGTGCCAGATCCCCATCCGACCTGTGTATGTGTGGTAAGAGCCAGGGGAGGTGTGATGGGTGATGGTGTACGAACCGATTGGGGGGGCGTGGTTTAGCAGATTGGGGGCGTGGTTTAGCAGATTGGGGGCGTGGTTTAACATGATGGGGGTGTGGCCGAAAATGTCCTCCTTTTTGAGATGAAGCCAGTGGCCACCCTATGCTGGAGGCATAATAAGGCTGAAAGCAACAAGGTCCACATTTTGTGGCCGTGAAAAAAATTTATACGTTTATCACAGAGATAGGCAAATTGTGTGGGCCGGAAGCCCTCATCCCCAAAATTGTACAAACAGGAAATATCTCAAGTTAGGGGGTCATTTATAAAACTGGTGTAATGTAGAACCGGCTTAATTGCCTGTAGCAACTAATCAGAATACTTCTTTCATTTTAGACAGCTCCTTTGGAAAATGAAAGGAGGAAGCTGATTGGTTGCTATGGGCAACTAAGCCAGTTCTACTTTACACCAGTTTGATAAATGTGCCCCTTAATGTCTGACCTTGGCCTCTGCAAGAATTTCATTAACATAAAATTGGACATGTAAAATAACACTAAGGTTGACACATTGCAGAGATAAAATGAGTCAAATCTGTAGATTCGAGGACCTTTTACACTGGGAATAAAGGAATATCCTTTTGGATTAAATGCTTAGCATTTACATGTTAGGTATTCAGTACCCCAGATATATAATTTATGGCACTTTCCTCCCCTTGCACTTGTCCAGTTCCCCTCTTCCTTGCTTATGATTTATACATAGTGACATTAGGATGTTTTAGAGACAGGTTACAGAAATGTTTGGCAATGGTGGCCAGTATACCCATAGAGATGTATATAGGGGAGAAGTAATGGATGTGTTTATAATGTGTGTGAAGGGTTTTATATATCTGTTTTTCTTTGCTTCTCTCACAAATAACAGTAAAAATACATTGTAAAACAAAATAAAATTATTATTAATGTCGATATTTGACCTAACAATGACATGCTGTTATAAATGGACATTTACCTATAAGGCATCTTCCTTATAGATAAATGGGGCTCTTCCATTAAAACATCATGTGCCTCACACAAAACTGTGTGTGTGAAGGAAGATACAGATAGCCGTATCCTTAAAAGGGGTTGTCCCATCTGGACATTTATGGCGTATCAATAGGATATGCCATAAATGTCTGATAGGTGCTGGTCTGACCTCTGGGACTAACTCCTATCTCAAGAACAGGGCCACACTGTGCACAGAGTGCATGCAACGAATGAGCAGCATCCGCTCTATTCACTGCTATGGAACTTCCGAAAATAGCCAAGCGAGTGTGCTTAGTTATAGTGAAAATAGCCGAGCAAGTGTGCTAAGTTATAGTGAAAATAGCCGTGCGAGAGTGCTAAGTTATAGTGAAAATAGCCAAGCAAGTGTACTGTTATAGTGAAGATAGCCATGCGAGTGTGCTTAGTTATAGTGAAAATAGCCAAGTGAGTGTGCTAAGTTATAGTGAAAATAGTTGAGCGAGTGTGCTGTTATAGTGAAAATAGCCAAGTGAGTGTGCTAAGTTATAGTGAAAATAGTTGAGCGAGTGTGCTGTTATAGTGAAAATAGCCAAGTGAGTGTACTATGTTATCGTGAAAATAGCCATGCAAGTGTGCTGTTATAGTGAAAATAGCCATGTGAGGGTGCTGTTATAGTGAAAATAGCCAAGTGAGTGTACTATGTTATAGTGAAAATAGCCGTGTGAGTGTGCTAAGTTATAGTGAAAATAGCCGTGCGAGTGTGCTAAGTTATAGTGAAAATAGCCGTGCGAGTGTGCTAAGTTATAGTGAAAATAGCCCTGCGAGTGTGCTAAGTTATAGTGAAAATAGCCGTGCGAGTGTGCTAAGTTATAGTGAAAATAGCGAGTGTGCTAAGTTATAGTGAAAATAGCCGTGCAAATGTGTTAAGTTATAGTGAAAATAGACATGCGAATGTGCTAAGTTATAGTGAAAGTAGCTGTCCTAGTGTGCTAAGTTATGGCAGTGAATGGAGAACAGGCTGCGCATGTGCAGCCACCCCTCCTTCACCGCTATGGCACTTCTGAAAAATGGGTGCCCCTATTGGACATTTATGGCATACTTTATTGATATGCCTTAAATGTCCAGATGGGATTACCCCTTTAACTCATGGACTATCTGTTTGGAGTCACTTGCACTTATCTGTTGTCTATAAGCAGTCCTCAGTCTAAAGAATCAGGATACGGCAGAGAAACTTTTCAGATCCCAAATGTCATAATCGTCCATTTGGGACAGTTACATCAAGAGACAGCAGCTCAGCTTGATGTGTCTCATCCTTAAGGCAGTGAATTATTCTTTTAATATTCTTTTTAATAGTTTATCTCTAAGTCCTAAAGTATTAAAGAAAATAAAAAGCAATATTAATCCTATTAACATATTTTACACATAAATATTTAGCCAATTTCCTACTTTGTAAATGAGATACAAATATAGTAAATTAAGGGAGTTCTCATTAAACGGTGAAGATTTCTAAACAGGAATTATTAGGAAAGTATATGCCCAAGGAGCTGACAATAGAGGAAGGCATTTGGTAACAAGCCTAACTGCCAATATACATGTAATAGACTATTGTACTTCTAGGGCAAATCATAAAATAGTAGCAAGATTGACAACTGACCCTTTGATGGTTTATGAATGCAATTTACTTTTTCTGTTTAGATTTGCCTAATACTGAGAGCTGGCTATGGGATACATTTGCCATGCTTTAATGTACCTACTTAAGTCTTCCTTTGAAACGTCCGTTCTGATTCAGACCTTTGTGTCATCTGCAAAATGGCATACCTTTCTTACAGCCCATCTGTAACATCACTAACACATTAAGCAGAATGGGATGGAGCACAGAGCCCTCGGGCACTTCACTTGTAGCTTGCCCTTCCATTGATAGCAGCCCATTCATCACCGCATTCTGCCGCCTATCTTTCACCCACTGACATATCCACTGAACCATCTTAAAATCCAGTCCCAGCTCTTATAACAGCTTCAGATGCTCTACTGAATGTGCAGGACTGAGATTTATCTCGATCCACGTTTCAAATTAAGCAGTTAAAATGATTTCTGTGCATTTGACAAGAATTCTCTTTTGAGGAAATGTCTTCTCCGTAGGATTCTACGTACTGTATGGAGCAAGCTTTTTCTTCCGTTGAACAATCTTTTACTTGTGTTCACTTGTGTATTCAAGTTGTCACACTCATATTATTTCTACATTCCTTGGTTGTGAAAAGAAACAGTATATCCCCAGCTAGGCAGCCAGGAACGTGTTCAATCCTTGTGGACCATTTTGCTTTCTGAAGATGGCCATAGGCATGACGTAAGCGTCTTTGGAAAGGTTAAAGTAGCCAGTTCCTAATTAACATGCCTAGTCATCTAATTTCCTGGAGCAGGGGGGATGGGGGGCCGCTAGACATCTCTTGCACTCCATATCTCAATAAATCCCAATAGGTTAAATATAAAAAAGTTCATCCTATCCAGTCCCTGCCTCCTCATCCAGAAGAAGGGCTTTAACGTATTACTGTTGTTTCGGTTTCTTTTTAATATTGTGTAGGGATAGGGATGTTAAATGTTTTTTTATAACATACATTATTAGGGAAAGATGTTTCTTTGTACTAGAAATTATAAAGCATTGTGGAATATGTTGGTGCTACATATTATATGGTGTAAACAGGGGTGCACCACCAATGTGGCCAGGGGAGACGATAACCTCAGGCAGCACCAGGTAGGGGCAAGAGGGGGGCAGCGGTAGGGTCATGGGGAATGAGCACTTTCATTGTGGCAAAGGGGTTAGGTTAAGAAATTGGCATGCCGGGGTGGGGTGGGGGGTCACCGTTTCAGTTTTTGCCTCAGGCAGCAGAAAGGCTAGGTGCTCCCCTGGGTGTAAAGAATCTTTTTAGGAAAGTGTTAATAAGGAGAGCCAGATAGGCAGGATGATGGGCAATGATAGGGCACATGTACAGTGCCTTGCGAAAGTATTCGCCCCCCTGGAACTTTTCAACCTTTTGCCACATTTCAGGATTCAAACAAAAATATATAACATTTTAAATTTTTGGTGAAGAATCAACAACAAGTGGGTCTGAAAAGTGGGGCGTGCAAAATTATTCGGCCCCCTTGTATTAATACTTTGTTGCACCACCTTTTGCTGCGATTAAAGCTGCAAGTCTCTTGGGGTATGTCTCTATCAGTTTTGCACATCTAGAAACTGAAATTCTTGCCCATTCTTCCTTGCAAAACAGCTCAAGCTCTTTGAGGTTGGATGGAGAGCGTTTGTGAGCAGCAGTTTTCAGCTCTTTCCACATATTCTCAATTGGATTCAGGTCTGGACTTTGACTTGGTCATTCTAAGACCTGGATACCTTTATTTTTGAACCATTCCATTGTAGATTTTGCTTTATGTTTGGGATCATTGTCTTGTTGGAAGATAAATCTCAGTCCTAGTCTCAGGTCTTTTGCAGACTCCAAAGGTTTTCATCCAGAATGGTCCTGTATTTGGCTCCATCCATCTTCCCATCAATTTTAACCATCTTCCCTTTCCCTGCTGATGAAAAGCAGGCCCAAACCATGATGCCACCACCATGTTTGACAGTGGGGATGGTGTGTTCAGGGTGATGAGCTGTGTTGCTTTTACGCCAAACATATCGTTTTGCATTGTTTCCAAAAAGTTCGATTTTGGTTTCATCTGACCAGAGCACCTTCTTCCCCATGTTTGGTGTGTCTCCCAGGTGGCTTGTGGCAAACTGTAAACAAGACTTTTTATGAATATCTTTGAGAAATGGCTTTCTTCTTGTCACTCTTCCATAAAGGCCAGATTTGTGAAGTGTTCGACTGATTGTTGTCCTATGGACAGACTCTCCCACCTCAGCTGTAGATCTCTGCAGTTCATCCAGAGTGATCATGGGCCTCTTGGCTGCATCTCTGATCAGTCTTCTCCTTGTTTGAGATGAAATTTTAGAGGGACGGCCGGGTCTTGGTAGATTTGCAGTGGTCTGATACTCCTTCCATTTCAATATGATCGCTTGCACAGTGCTCCTTGGGATGTTTAAAGCTTGGGAAATCTTTTGATATCCAAATCCGTCTTTAAACTTCTCCACAACAGTATCACGGACCTGCCTGGTGTGTTCCTTGGTCTTCATGATGCAGAACCCTGAGACTATCACAGAGCAGGTGCATTTATACGGAGACTTGATTACACACAGGTGGATTCTATTTATCTTCATCAGTCATTTAGGACAACATTGGATCATTCAGAGATCCTCAATGAACTTCTGGAGTGAGTTTTCTGAACTGAAAGTAAATGGGCCGAATAATTTTGCACGCCCAATTTTTCAGTTTTATTATTACAAAAAAAGTTTAAATGATCCAATAAATTTCGTTCCACTTCACAATTGCGACCCACTTGTTGTTGATTCTTCACCAAAAATTTAAAATGTTATATCTTTTTGTTTGAAGCCTGAAATGTGGCAAAAGGTTGAAAAGTTCCAGCGGGCCGAATACTTTCGCAAGGCACTGTATATAGCCAGGGACTGGGGGAGTGGCAAGAAGCAGTCTGGAAGCCTCTGCATGTTGCACACTTGTGTCTTCAGCGCTCAGTAGAAAGCTGAAGACTGAAGACAGACTCTCCTTAGCAATGCTTATTTATAGCAGAAGATTCTTTATACCCTGTTTTCTAGTACAAAGAAACATCTTGTCCTAATAAAGTATATTACAAAAATATTTAACATCCCTGTCCCGACACTATATTAAAAATTAACTCAATGACAATTACACTTTAAACCACCTTAGATGTTAAATTCTTGGTAATTTCTTTTGAAATGCCAAGAAAGTCTGATTGTTAATGGATAATAGAAAAATAATAAAAATATGGCAGCACAACCTTTCACATGCAAACAATAGAACTAAGGAATGGGGATCATTCTAAATTAAAGTGGTATTATACCTACTAGAAATTAAAATTGAAAAAACAGAAGCTCTTTGCGCACATTTTTGATCAAACGTGTGTCTGGCCCATCTACCAGGCGTCAAGGTAGCTTCCGCAGATGGGTAACTAACACTAATAGACTGCCTCTCTTGGACTTACCTAAGCCTACAACATTCAGAGCGGTGTAGGAACAAGCTACATTTATACTGTGCTCAGAAGCCTCAGGCAGATGAGGGTTGCTCAGTCTAAAAGAGGCCGCTACCCTCAATATATACATCAAGAAAATTTTCTTGTAGTTAATGGATAATGTTAGATTTGGTGGATACAGTATGTGAAGCTCAACGTTGCATGATCTCTTTGCCTATTTTTTCTTTTTCTGATTGAAGTGGCTGACATCTTGCTCAATAAGGGCCTCAATCTTTCTCCAAGTCTTTCATTTGTAGCTGTGCTACCCAGCTGTCTAGGAGCCCTGAATGGCATATCTAACATTTACAACTTCAGTATTTGGTATTTCACAACTTGACTAACGTTCCTGTCTTTGATCATTGATACATGCTTGCTTCTTTTTTGGTCTACAGCCATTGGGAATGGTGCCATTGTTGCAGTTAGACATTTTGTGGATCCATCCAGTCAAGGCCACTTCTCTGGTAAAATAGCTGTATTAGTTGCTAGTTAGCAGCTCTTCCTGACTGTTATATGTAAGGACTTTTCTCTTATTTTGGATAACATTTTGGGGCTTTGGAACCAATTACTCAAGTTTTGGTTTCAACATAAAATGGTCCTCCTGGAACCAATTAATATTGTAACCTGAGGGACCACTGTACAAATTCCTGTGTCCTGACATGCATACATGGATTTATAGTTCAGAACTTCAGCTCAATAATCTGCTTGCCCTTTCCCACCACTGCTGCTGGATGGTCACCCAACTATTCCCATTCTCCACAGCTATCCTGCTTATGTTAGTGGCTCCTTACACACCCAATAACAAGTGCTTCACCAGACCCTCCTTAAGTTATGCCCCTAGTAAAAGGATATATTACTAAATACAAACTAGATTTGTGTTTTCCAGGAGTTAAATATTGAGGACCTGCCCCCAGGATAGGTTCAGATCAGATGAATATCTGATCAGTGATGGTCAGACTCCCATCACTCCTGGAGCTGTTGGAAGGGGTTGCAGCGGTCAAGCGAGCACTGAGGTCTCTTCATGGTATAGCAAGCACAGTGCCATACATTGTATAGTGGCTACGCCTGGTATTTCAGCTCAGTACCATTCACTTGAATGGGACTGAGCTGAAGGAAGGCTATGGGAACGGTCTACATGACATCACTGGCAGAGGAAAACCTTTGACATCAATTCCAAATTTTTGCCTAAAAAAATCCCTTCAGAAGCCTGTATTCTGTCTGTATTCTCTCTCTTTATGCACTATAGATGAAGACTGTATCTTTCGATGAATAGCAGAATACAGACTTCCATAAATGATAGATACCCATATTTTGATGATAGATATGAATAGAAAATGATAATTGTGACAACATCATATAAAGGAACCACTGAAAAAATAAAGTATGTCATGAAGTATATGATGTTACAGAATTTTTCTACTATATTGCTGAAATTAATGTATTTAACATCCCCTTCAGTTTCTGATCCAATGATACTGTGGTTTAATGTTCACAAAGAAGCATTTTTTAACAGTTAGGCTTTTGGTTGACCAACCCCTAGAGACTATCTAATGGCAGCATCAATGCTGCTCTCCATTAGTCTCTCTCCCAGCATCCTCTTTTCCTGTGGCATGCCCCCCCCCCTCTAGTAATTGAGGCCCACTGCTTGTAAGGAGAAGGTCCATTGCCATGGGAGCTGAGATAGCTGCCGCAGCTGGCTGGAGCCTAATTACAGTCATTGTTAATCAAAGGCTGTTTTCCCCATCTGACAGGGCCTGGGAAGCACATTCTTGTGTTGTTAAGGTGCCTCCAGGGACACCAGAAGAACAAGCACTTTGACAGTAACAGCATGCTGGGCTGGGGAAGGGAGGAGGTATGGGGTGTGAAGTCAGAAAAGTCAAGGGAGGGAGGAAAGGGGGAAATTCCCTCTGGGGTCCCAATGGGATATGGGGGGAAAAGGGAGAATGAAATTTAGAATGAAGAATGCTCATTTTCTACATCCCACCCACAGTGAGGGTGTCCCTGTCATTCTACTGGAATTTCCTTCTTCTTCCTGTTAAAGAAATTTATATAAAATATAATATTATTGGAGATAAGTAGATCTTTAAAAAAAATGTGCTCTCCATTGATTTTCCAAATTGCAAATTACTGGCAAAGTGACTCCACAATTTCTAAATAGAATATATAATGGGATATGTGATAAAATATTAATAATAATACAATTAAATAATAATAATTTATAGTAATAATATAACTTAATAAAACAAAATTTATAAGATAAATATTCATGTAGTATCTTTTTTATTTAATGTAACTTTTTTAGCACATTTTAGTTAAGATGGCGGCTCATCTATCTATCTATCTATCTATCTATCTATCTATCTATCTATCTATCTCCACCAGACACATTGGTTTGTGAGCCCCATGGTTTACAATACATTTTCTCAACATTTTGTAGTAGAAACCTGGGGCAGCAATGTGTATAGTTCTAGTTCCCTCAGTCCACGTGACGACCATGTTTTTCTGCAATGTATTCCAGTTACGACTTCCTATTGCCATTAATTGCAGTGTATTAGAGAAGTACACATTTCGTCTACGCTGCATGGAGCTGTGCAGAACCGCATTTTAGTCACAAGTCATAACATATTCTTGCTAAATTTCAGGTTTCTACGTTGTGAAATAAATCATACTTAGGCTTTTTCTCTACATCGTGCTGCTGGTCTTTGACAGCTTAAATGTAAACATCAGTTACAATGTTTTCTGGCTGGAGGCAAATACAAAGATTAATTTTCCTAATGTCTTATGGAGAAGCTAAATACAGATTCAATTATTACTCCCAGGTACCCTTCCCCACAGGTAACCAGAGGAGTTTCATTTCGCAAGGTTAATATGGAATGTATGGATTTCCGTATATTTTATTTTTAAGGGAGTTTTCACAATTAGGCCCCATTCACACGACCGTATGTACATTTCCGCATCTTATCCGCATTTTTGCGGATAAGATGCGGAACCATACGGACCCATTCATTTTTCCATAGGAGAAAAAAAATGCGGAATGCACACCGTGTGCATTCCGCATCCCGTATCTCACGGAAGTTCCCCCGCAAAAAAAATAAAACATGTCCTATACTTGGCAGCAAAATCACGTCCGTAGCCCCATTAAAGTCAATGGGTCCGCAAAATTGCGGAACACTACGGAAGACTTTCCGTATGTCTTCCGTTCCGTTTTTATACGGATTACGGAATACATACGGTCGTGTGAATGGGGCCTTAAGCTTCAATGCACTTAAAGGGGTTGTCCACTTTTTAGATATTGATGACCTATACCCCTTCTGCTTTCAGCTTCAACAACTGTTATGTTTCTAGCACCATCTGATGTTGCAAACAGCTGATTGGTAGGGGTGCTACGTGTTGGACACCCACCATCTGATATTGATGACCTATCTGTAGAAGAGGATTCTTGATGTCAGAGAAGAAGAAAGCACTGTGGGCAGGATTGCTGTACAGAGGGACTAGAGATACACAAAGTAGCCACTTGCCTTTCCCTAAAAATCAGGGATGCCAATCTTCCCTTCAAATTTTTCTCAACAACTGAACTAAAATTCATGGACAGCC
This sequence comes from Rhinella marina, assembly GCA_900303285.1. Taxonomy (NCBI): domain Eukaryota; kingdom Metazoa; phylum Chordata; class Amphibia; order Anura; family Bufonidae; genus Rhinella; species Rhinella marina. The sequence goes on from ONZH01017498.1 coordinate 182,790, forward strand.
CAAAATCTTTTATGGACATACATCCCGTCCCTTTTTAGAGGACATGCTTTTTCTCTACATGCTTTTTCCTGAAAAGGCCCTTGAATCACAAACACCCCAGAATAAAAGGGCTTGTCTAGTAGTTAAAATTAAAATATGGCAGGAGCATAAGGAAAAAAATCAACAATTCTCAGCTGTTACATCCCCATCACTCTAGTGTGATTGCTTTGTTTATATGACTACAGTGATGATGCCTGTGAAGTGCTGGACTTTCTGGCATCATTGCTGCAGCCATGTAAATAAAGACTGGCAGGGATATAACAGGCGAGTGTTCACATCTATCACAGTGCCGGTGATTTGACCACTGCAGCCAACCACTGTCCTCAGCATTAGACCACCGACAGGTGATTGGCTGCAGTAGTAACATACCGTATACCAGAAAGTCCCAGCTACAGTTTGTTAACAGACCAGAGCTGCAAAGAATGGCTCTAAAGAAATAGGCATGACAAATTTGGACGAACATTACATTCACCAATACTTGGTGGGTACTATCTCTCCTTGGGGAGAGAGTGCCTTAATCGGTGTGAGGAGACTTATAGACCATTCATGCTCCTCTGTAATTCTGGGAAGAAAAGGATGCAAATGAGCTCTTAGCAAGTTCTGCCTCTGATGCCACCAGATGTAAGGTAGCTATCCTATAAGTCAGTGTTCAACCCTTTAAATAGGTCTTGAGACATGACTTGGAGATTAAATAAACAGTACCTTATCTGCCGGTAGCTGTTTCGGGGTGATTATAGGATAGCTGCCTTACATCTGGTGGCATTAGAGGCAGAGCTTGTTAAGAGCTCATTTACATTCTGTTTTTCCAAGAATTCCAGAGGAGCATGTATGACCTATAAGTCACGCAGGTTAAGGCACTCTCTGCCCAAGGAGGGATAGCACCTCCAAATCCTGATTTAGGCCTCTTAGCCAGTTAAGCGAGAACTCTGTGCTCTGCACTGATGAGGAGCAATCACCCTGAAACAGCTGTCTGCAGATGAGGTGCTGGCTTATTTAATATCTGAGTCATGTCTCAAGGCTTATTTAAAGGGTATAACCCTGGCTGGCACTTTTTCCTATAGTGTGCAAGTACGACTACCACTGATGGATTGCAGGGTGGTCATAACCATGGAAACAAGGAGCATATAATGTAGTGGAAAAATGAATCCAGCCAGCAAAGGAAGCAATATGAATAATAACAATACATTAGTAAGTGTCTTGTATTAACTTCCTCTACATGACAAATGCCACCTGCAGAAGTGAGACAACCCCTTTAAGTTATTGGAGGCTATAATTATGTTAACAAACATGAGTAATAGCATTTAGATTCTGCCAAACCCATTTTATGTCCTCACTTCAGCAACTATTCTACCTTGATCTTATTACCTAAGAAAACTGAGATAGACTGGTTGCTGAAGATGGACTGTCTGCCAACCTCATTGAAAACAGTGTCTCTCTAGCCATCTAGCAACAAGACTGCCAAACTGATCTAGAATGGAATTGTTTTTGACAGCAGATCGATGCAAAGACAGCGACCAAGGAAGCCATTCTCCCCACCAAGCTAAAATATTAATTAGAGCAGAAAACCCCTTTAATCATGCATATATATACAATTATTCAACCCCGGAGCATTGCGTATTATTAATACATTGTGGCAGCAATTTATAGTTCACTTTCATTTCAGGTGGGATAACTGAAATGTCTGCTCATCATTATCATTGCTTATCTCACCTATCTCCAGTTTGAAAATGTAAGCAGGAGACACATACTATACTCTTTTTTTTATTATATTTTATGCATTACTAGCCTGTGGCTATTCTAAGTCCATCATACAGAATACCATTTTATAATTTATTCTCTTATACCGCAAACCATTCATTCTATTAACCCTTAATGATATGATATTTTGCTCCATTAACTCTTCGCAGTTGGCTTCAATGACCGGTGCGCACCTTTGTCCATTAGTCACTGTCTTACTTGTCCTGCCATGTGTTCATTCTTTGCTCCTTTTTCTCGCTTCGTTCTGTCACAATTGCCTTTCATCCATTGTGCGTGCTCCCTTTACAAAAGCCTTATCTCCTCCACTCAATACACTCATCAACCTGCTTCCTTTCTCTCCCTCTGTTCTTACTTTCCAGGTTTTTTACGTCTCCAATATATTTCCTCTTTTTAGCTATTCGTCTGCTATTGTGCTTGTACAGATTCATGGCCTTTGTAATGTCAGTTTTTGTCTGTCTGCTGCTGCCTTGCACTTCATTTTTTTCTCTGTGTCTTTCTCTATAGTTTGACACCAATACTTCTTTTTTTTTTTTCATTTGGTGTTTTCTGCCTCTCCGGTGTCTTACATTTTTTCTGGCTATGTCTTAGCATCTGCACAATGTAAATAAATAAAGCCAAAGCTACCCCCTCCCTTCCCTGAGGCTTTCTGCGGACAAACTGCAGGTGCGTTTATGGCAAAAAAATATTCTGCTCACATCTCTGAGCCTCTTTGCCAATGTTATTTTCCACATTACACAGAACGAGGATTAGGGAGGGGGAGGCTTTGCAGTGGAATGGACTGCAGAGCTTTGCAAAAAAAAAAAAAAAAAACTGCAGGGAAGTTTGTTGGAACGGACAGGACGATGCACTGAATATATTACTTTAAGCATTATTTGCATAGAGAGCCCATGGTGTATTCAGTGCTGAACTGTAGGACAGTATCTGTAAGGATCTGATCTGCTCAAGAGCTGTGCATATTCCTATTGAGGTTATGCCGGTGACAAAGAGCTATATACTTCATTGTAAGAGGACAGTTTATAGTATAATTTGTGATGGGATTCAAAGGATTAGAGTTGAGTTATGTTTGCGGGCAACAGAAGCAGAGGTTACTAAATCATAATTAAATGCTTCTATAAAACATCACCCAGAAGCCAAAAGCACAACCATCGCATATAGGAAAAACAAAGACTTGTTTCTTAGGGTAGCCGAGAAGATTATTTGTATTGAGGCACATAAAACGTTCGGAAAGGTCAAGTGTTCCCCATAGAGTCAAGTACTACTAGGATGGAGCTATGATGGAGAGGTATAGGCAAAGAAAAAATCTGTAGATTATCACCATTTTTCAATGGCATGGATCAATAGAGAGGTTACAAAAGGTTGGGTAGATATTGAGTACATGTACTTTGTTAGTCTTGTTGCTTCCTAGGCCAAATGGAGATATTGGAAACCTCAAGTGACCAAATCTGTCTAAACAACTGATGGTGAAGATGGGCAGAATAAATTGAAAACGTGTTAAACTATGCATTGCCCTACAGATGTGTGTGAGTTGGATCCCTCTTGGGCAATCAGAAACATAGAAGGTTGCTAATAATGAATATCAATATGCAGCTCAAAGGAGTGGCTTTCCTTTTAGAGAGCATGGTTGTCTGAGAGCATTTGGCTTTATAAAAGGGGTTGGCCCATCTCACACATTGGTGGCATATCGCTAGGATATTCTAGTATACCCCACGTGGAGTAACAATCACAGTCCACCTTTGGAGCCTCACTCTGCTCCAGTTCAACATTTGCAATGTAAATAGCAGGACAATACTTTTGACAGTATATATATATATATGTGAGTGTATCAGTACCTAAAGTGCTTTCAGTCGTTTTAGTATAGTTTTCATATACAAAGAATGTCTTGTAGGCCTACATCTCCTATGAGAAAAGCTGGGCTTCTCTTATCCCATTCCACACAACGTTTCGGGGGTCACGCCACCTTACTTATATCACTAGGATATGCCAAAAATGTCAGATAGGTGTAAAACTCGCATTTATCTCAAGAACAGGGTCCCCAAAATGAAGGACAGCACAGCTATTTCTGGAACTCCCATAGAAATGAATGACGAGCGCACTGCAAAAGCGCAGTGACCTTTATAATATTAACTTTTTTGTAGACTCATAGCTGAATTTGGACATTCCAGATCAATTTCAGAAGAGGTTCTGTCATGTAACTCCAGTGAAGAAGAAGTAAACTGTGCAAATAGTTGCATTCAAGAAGAAGATTCCATGGAAAAATTGAAAGTGAGAACCCCTGTGGTCTCAAACCCACGCTTATCTGGCCAGCGTTATTATTCCTACTGCACCAAAGCTGGTCATACACATAAGGTTAGTATTGGCTGGAATGAGGACAATCACACATAGGTCAGATCACTTGTATGAATAATACCATGATTATAAACGAACAGTAGGCTTATGAAAACTGGCAAATAATAGGCCATATTCGAACAGTTTGTCATGCAAATGTAGTTTAGGCTGATAACAGTGGAAAAAAATCTAACCTAACAGACCACACTATTGTGGACAGGCATTTACCCTTAAAATTTAAAAATGACCATCGGACAAAATAGCCGTCCTTATATAAAATACCAAACTTTGGATGAAGACACAGGTGCCATCACATCAAGTGATACATCCCATAAATTTTGTATATTATGACACTTGGATTTAATGGACCGATCCACGGTGTGGCAATAAGGCCAACATCACCCAAGCCTTCTTTGGAAGTTATGTCAGAACATAAGGTAAGTAGCAACCACACTGTTTCCAGCTCAAGTTAAGGTCCTAGAGCCTCCACGTGCTAGAACAATCAAACAGTTCATGACTCACAAACATCCTCTGCCTTGAATTGAAGTCCAGAATAAATTTTTAAGAAGCCTAAGAAAATGGCAACGTATGTTCACCACAAAAAATGTAGTGCTCCCTTTAGAGTTATTCATGAAAGTCTCCTGGAGAGTTATTTATTGAAAGAGAAGCTCCACTTAATATCTGCAATTTTCCCTTCTCTGTAAAGAGCAGGGATTTATTTTGGACCAGATTTTGCAGTCTGTATATTTTAGTAAACTCCAATAAGTCTAGAAATCTTTGGGTAAAGCAGCATTTAGATTAATGACAGGGAAAGAAGATATACAACCTCTATACAAGACAATGATTTCCAAATATTGGCTCTTTCAAAGCCAGCGAACCACATAAAAACAAATGCTATCATATTTTATCCTAATTAATTTGCCCTAGTCAGTGATCTATATAAAACAGCTGTTTTGTTCCAGCTCCCTCTATATGCTGATCCTAATTCACGTACAGTGTTCTCTTACTTGCTAGTGTCTTTTGATATCCTATATATAGTCCAACAGTTGTAACATCACTACTGAAAACATCCAATTTGGCCAAGAAAAGAACTTTGAGAACGGTATTTGCAGTCTACTAAACTTTTTGGAGTCCTGATTGTTTTTTGGGAATATTAAAGACTGCTGAGAAAATGTAGAGAGTTTAGATATATATATATATATATATATATATATATATATATATATATAACATATATACATATGTTGTCCTAGTTTGTCAGGCTTTTCTTCCTTTGCGAAATAGGTAAGAGGCTATCAGACATCTAAGGCCTCGTGCACACAGCAGATTCATGTGCATGGAGCCTGTACTAAGGTCCTCTACTGAGGTGGTGCAGACACCATGTGTTGCTGAATTATGCCCTTGGATGGTTCCATATCACAGATATATTACTTCCTATGGATATATATTAAAAATGCATAAAATGTTGAAATACAGACTTGCTAATAATTGGAAACCCAACTGTGGGGAGGTGCTTCCATTATCCAAAACATTCAGCTGGTATACAGATTCTCACAGTCAATGCCCCCTGGGACAAAATATACAAATTAGCTCTGCTCCAGAAGTTAAAAATCCCTGTCTCTTCAGTGCATCCTACAGATAGCTAATGTGTTAGCCAAAATCTGACCCATTAAAGAGCCTTGAGACATGACTAGGAATCCCTACTAATTTGTTAAGGCTCCATAAAGGAGTTCAAGTTCAAGTCAGTCTAGTCAGGTTTAGCCAGATTAAGTCAGTCAGTCTTAGTCTGGACAGCAAAGAGAACTAATGCAAAGAGGTAATACTAACAGCTGAGCCTGTCCTGGACCAAGTACCACCCATGACACTGCTGGAAAAACTACAGAAAGCAAACCAGATGCTATGGAACATGCGTCCAGAAGTTAGCCTCCAATGCCTTGATATGCATTTAAGCAGATTGATCACCTGCGTGAGAATCTCCACATCCCAAGGTGGATTTTGTGGACGTGGAAGGTGGGGTTTGCCTGCGGTGAGGGTGCAATGTGCCGCCCCTCAGGGTTTTAGGAATGCAGAGTGGTATGGTGCAGCCCTAATAGTCTGTGTGTTTGTCACTGTGCTCCTACCTGGATGCCATCAATCCCTAGAGTTAGGCTCTGAAGCAGTAAAGGAGAGAGTAATGGTGGAGGTGGAGAAGAAGTCGAGTCCAAACTTTGTACAAGAAGTGATCTTTCTCTTGGTTCCTGGCAGGCAAAGTTGAATATTCCACTTTCTCCTATCAGCTTTAGTCTTGTAGCTGGACTGTATCGATCCTGTTACAAAGACAGTAGCAGGGTGTAGGAATGGTAATACCACTCAATATTATAAGGGGACCTCCCTCTGGTTGCATTGTATTGTCCAAAATGTATCCCCCTTGTCTGGATGCTTATATCAGAGTCAGCTAGTGAAGTGCAGAGTAAGAAAGACTACTTTAAAGAGATACTTTGGACCCTTCTTCATTCCTTCCTGTACTATTATTATACTGAAAAGTGTTAGCATCACAACAACCAGGATCCTGCCTTGCACCTCAAAACTATCAACACCAAGGACACCTCAGCAATAATGAGGCAGGAGAACCCCAGAACCGGAGTGTGCTCTGAAGGGAAGAACCAGTGTGCCCTTCCCATCACTACAGTACTACTACTCACCCATCCGGCCGCCTACATTCATGCACAACTCTTTGACCTAGTCTCTGCAATTTCTTTTGGAGCCTTGTTCAACAATGGTGCAAAACAGGGAAGAGAAAAGCGCCTCCAATGGTGCTTGGCTGCATGGCTTAAGATCTACCAATGCACACCAAATAATTAGGTACAAAGTAAGCTAACAATTGGTGTGTCTAAAGATGCCCCAAATTTATCATCCAGCATGAGCCATGTGCGCTAAATCTCACACATCTTTAGAATGTCTAGTCGAGGTTTACACTGTCTAACATTAGGTTTAGTAAATGTGCCCCCTTATCTGCTGTTCGCTTCGTCCTATGCCTTTACACACAGGTTCATATTTTCTGCAGAATAATCAATATAATATGCCCAGTGGCAGCAAACCTGTTTCCACATTTTAGACATTTCCACATAATGTCAATTTGTCATTCACATGAAAACAATTCCCAGAAGAACGTCCAAAAGGACTGATATGAATGCCTTTTAGGTATCAATTGCTTAGTGGCATCTGCTTCAATCATTCATGTAAGATCTAAGGAAATACAGATTCGAGGGATACAAGTAAATTCCTATTTTCAAGGAATATGGGACAACTGCATGTGAAACCAGTGATGATTCAGCCCAACTGGCCTTTTAGCTATAACCCAGATGGGCTGGTTGAAACATCATTGACATATATTTGGATAACATGATGCTTGGATAAAGAAATTATTTAAGATTTCTTATCTTGCCTGTGAAAATAGGCCGATTGTTTTCTGGATATAATTTTTGAGTCTCTTCACGTATTCTAATTCCTGTCCTGTCTCTTTAACTTCCTTTTAGCACCGTTAACAGTCTGTCTTGACTTTCCTACTCAGACCATCTATGCGACCAGAGAAGGAAGAGAAAAATTACTCCATTAGAACATCACACATTAATCAATGCTCTTCTGTGGACATCTTTATACAGGCCTATAGGAGAACAACTCACCTAGCTCTTATCCCAATTCTGCACCTACTGTTGTAATGATTACCCTTCAGATAACATCTGCTTCTCACAAAAGCAGTAAAATTATGGATTACCTGTCTATATAAGAGGTTTTTTTTACTCCTTTCTAGTGAAAGTGTCCTTTTAAATAAAGGTGAACCAAAGAGTAGAACAGAGTTGGACAATGTGGTTATCTTTAGCCAGTGGCGTACATACAAAAGTAAGGGCCCCATAGCAAGGATCAAACCAGGCCCACCCACACAGGACTGAAGGGTTTCCGCCTAAACCCCTTTCAGTGACATTTGGGCCAGTTTTCTACTGCTTCATTTGCTTAAAGTTGTTCCTTTAGAGAGTAGAGTCCTGACCAAGTTTTCACCTTCAGTAGAAGAGGAGATAACACCAACTTACCCTGGGCCCCATAGCAGTTGCCTGGTCTGTCGTTATGGTAGTTACGGCCCTGTATTCAGCTATATTCTGTAAATCCTGTTACTCCACAAAGTACACCACAGTAGTCCACCTTCTTACATTTCCAACTCATTCCCATCTATTGACCCTTCTCATTTGGTCAGTGACCTGCAAATATCATCCTCCCTCATCGTATCCTCTCTGTAACCTCCATTGCATCCATTCTGCACTATTCTTACAGTTTTTCTGTTCCATTTTAGGGACAGAAAAACTAAACTAATGGTAGTACCAAATCCGTCACATGACAGATACTGACAGTGGCCAAAGGACCCCCAATGGAGTCCATCCAGTTTTCCATCAATTTACAGGACAAAATGGTGCAGCATGCTGCTTTATTTACGGTCATGCAGGTGTGAACATGGCTCTTGACAACTCATTTCTTTAAGAATGCTTATGTCATATAATTTTATTATCGTTACAACCTGACCTGGCAGTAGATCCTCTTTTCTTAACTTTTTTCATTGCCATTGAATACCATTTTAGAAAGAATAGCGCTTGCGATCATGTTTCCCTCTTGTAATTTCTTCTATAGTGTGTCATACTGATCACCGTTTTAGTTTTTTTACTATCCCAAATGTTCATGCAGTCTTTTAGATGACAGACTTTGCAATCCTGTATATGTTACCCACACGCTTTATAATATCTCATAGATGAAAGAGACTCTGTCAGTGCCCAGCACCCTGAACTTCATGGCTAATCAGTTACAAGGATCTGGCAAAGTGTTCCAGAGTTCAGTAGCAATGTGAACAGAACACAGCATAAAGAAAAAACTGCAACCAGATGTCTACCCATCCTCCACTTCCCATATCCAGATTGCAAAAAGGTCACCGAGCCCCGTCTGGACATTAACCTCTAGCTTGCCAGATTTTGTGTAGGACATCACACAAAACAATACCAATTAACTGGTGTGGCAATGGAAAATGGAGAATATTAGATTGAAACGAATATCAGGTCTGGCAAAAATCAGCAAAGAAAGAGGTGGAGGACTGACGTAGATAAATTGAGGCATGCACAAAAGGGGAAATGAGGGGAAGACATAATATAGATCAATAATGGCATGAGAACACGAAGACTGGAGCTAAAAAGAGATGAGAGGTCAAGAAATTGAGACAATTAGAGCAAGAAAGGATTAGAGTGTGAGTGGGTGACTAGAAGGACAAGAAAACGAAGAAAGCGAGTGAGAGACAAAGGAAAAAAAATGAGACCAAAGCGGCTGCAAGAAGACAATTCGACAAAAGGAAAATAAATATTTTGGGGCATCTAAATAATGGAGCAAATTAAATATCGATAAGAGAATGAATAGACCAAAAGATACAAAAAACATAAAGGTAGACTTTAATGTATATCCGACCGGATACAAAGGAATGGGAGTTAAGAGGAGACAAAGGGGGAGAGACAAAGGAGAAAGAAAGAGAGAGTGAATGTTAGGAGACGCTGACAGAAAGAATGCAATCTATACAGATAGCATGGACACATCAGCTCGGATCATTTAGATAAAACAGTCCAGACAGATAAACAGGATCTAGGAACAGACAGGAATACTGTGTGAGAAGAGAAGACGGGCGTACGTATAGTGTAAATACATTCTCCGGAGGTTACAGGGATGTACCATGAAGTAAATGCTATGCATATCTAAGGAATGAGGATGAGCTGGGAATAGAAGAATAACTACAAGCTGCGAGTCCTGATGCAAACAGCGGCCCCCACCTATACTATTCTTATATGACAGTGGGACAAGATGTGATTGCCACCTCCGCATGACCTATAGTTACGACTCACTTAGTAATGCCTCACTATTGTTTGGTTCTCCCATCAGATGGGAGATCAATTTGTCATGAGATAATATTACAATATGTATATGATCATGTGCAAAGGTTGTAAAAGCAAAATGAACCACCCTTGTAGTCGTCCAATTGAAATACAGCTAAAAAACTACCGTGCATTAATTCCATGTATTCCTTCTGGGGATAAGTCATGGTGCTGGTAGTAAACAGTATCAATCCATAGCTATATGTTTTATGAAGAAAGTGACTCTTCCTTGGCTACAGGCAGACACTATCATAGTTGGTACTTGGAAAATAAAAATGGACCCTTTTTACACCAGGGCCATGGATGGTTTCATGGGAAACCAATTAAACTACCAGACTGCTAAAGTATTAGTATGACGTGCTTGGTGAAAACCCACTCCTCTGTTCAGAGAACATACAATCTTCATACAAATGTCGCCTAATGTGTATAACAATGTTGGTGGTGCACTCACAGGTTCTTTAGATGGCACAGAATAAGTTACATGGAGGCAGCAAGCTGAAACTTCGCTGTACATACAGTACACACAGTTGCTCATTCCAGAAGAGGACGTAATTCTTTAAAATATTAAATAACCAAATATTTACATAGCCCAAACACTTGGTTGTTATCTAAACTATATTATGCTGTAGTGTCGGCTGTGGTCTCTTAAAGTCACATTATACATCTTGTTTCACACAAATGGGAGGCAGAATTTGTTAAAGGTACTGGTAGTTGCTTCATGTCTACAGCCATTTCACCTGCATTAGTTCACCACTTTTAAGGAGACGTGCAGGAGGGACACTCCTTCCTCCCTGCACAGTTTAGTTAGTAGCAGCTGCAGCAGGCCTTGCTGCAGCACACCCCCAGCAGAGAGGTGAGTGCGTGCCTTGTGGCATGTGCTGTACTAACCGCATAATGTTGTGACTACAGCTTTTAACAGACCTCTCTTTCACTCTCTTCTGAGTGGTGATGCTTACAAGATGGTGAATCAGCACACTGACCTACATTTACTAATACTGTCTAAAATTAAGACAGTGTAAACCTATATTGAGAGGAGAGAGAAGTTCACCCTCCTTACTGCAGAAGATGGGCCCCATCTTGATTCCATCCCATGCAGTATGAATTGAGAGTGCTTCTCTCTTCTTGTTCTGGCCATCATGGGGCTCTCAGGGATCAACCACCCATCAAAAGCTTTGATATGTCTCTATGACCAAAAGTTTTATGAAAGTTCAATAACCCTTAAGACTTAATTTGTTCTGCGTTGGAGTGAGATGTGCCACAGTTATTTAGAAGGCAACTCACCTATCTTAATCATTTTGGTGCACGTTGGGCTGCATGTGCACCAGAACCAAACTCTAGTCCAGCCCGGAGATAGATTTCTGCTGTAATGTGTGCCAGTTTTCTTTTGCACATGTTTAATTAGTAGCAGGCCTGCACCCACGCCCCATCCAATTTTTGGAAAAGCGACAAGGATTTTAGAAAAAGCTAAAAAGTCACAAATTTTCTCTTTCCTTTAGCACTTTCCTATAGCAGAAAGCTTAAATCTCCCTATTATCATTAAAATGCCCTAAAGCATTCAACCACCTTGAAACTGAGAACTGTGATTTCTACTCAAACAACACCCCAAATCCCAGGTAACAAATCCATCCGTCCATATAGCCATGAGTGCTCATATGTCCTAGGCGAATTGCATTATTTTAGAACTATGCTTTTTTATGTTTTCAGCTGTCATTGAAGCATTGATCCCCAGATGAATTGAAGTTATGCTTGCAACAAAACAGAGCTCATGGGAAAGGCAGGACTATTGAATAGGGTATGTTATATATACACGTACACCTCACTTCAGCTCAGGGAGACCTGCAAAACATCACAAGGCATCTCTTCATGGTATCTCGAAAGGTAACTGTCTCCCATATACATCTGTCATCATCTGCAGCAAGGTTTTATGATAGAAAACAGGCAACATGTGGACATGCACTCATACCTCACTATAGTAATATAGTAAAAGGGAAACTGACAGTAAAAATCAAACCACATTAAAGGGGTTAACCTATGAAAAGTATTCCTGTTCAATAAATAGGACATTTTAAAGGAAGCATTATTGCTGTAAACATGCAATACAAAATTGTTCATTACACTTTTCTCTCTGGTAGTGCCCCCTGCTGGCCATCTTTGTGGTTCATTCGGTGGTCGACTGACATGGCTCAGTAGCTTCTCTGCTCCCTTCCTCTCCCCTCATGCCAGCAGTAGAGATCTCATAGTGATGCCACCTTTCATTCATTCATCCCTACTTCTAAATCCATAGAAAGATAAATCTGGAGAAGTAAATTCTGGGGTGATATGTGGGGTCTGGAGACTATTTTCTCTGCAGGGGAGGAAGGGGAATAACAAAAGCTCACAGCAGGGCATCCTTGGAGATGCAGATGCTTGATGAGCTGCTGCCCACCCTTGGAAGAAAAAGTAAGTCCTCCAGTGAGTAAAACATGGTTTCAATTCATGGGATGACCCCTTTAATATTACTGTGACTTCATAGGCTCTGGTTAGCACAGCACAGCCATCTGCGTAAGGTTGGTATGTTTTCCCAGTGCTTGTATGGGTTTGTAGGATCACTCTCTTTACCGATTTCAGGACCAGTGAATTTTCGCTCATCAATGACCACAATCAGTTTTTTTAAGTTTGTGTTATTAAGAAAAATATGCAAAAGAAATAAAAATAAAATAAATAAATAAAATAAAATGTGTCTTCAAAAACTATTTACACTTTTCAATACTTGAGTATACAGCTCAGCTGTAGTAATTCTGTGGGTTGGTTTCTCTTTCATTATCATCATTTTGGTATAGGGGATGCATTCTTTTGGTAAGTCTGTTGCAGTTTTATTTGGTTGACATATCATCCCCAGTTGCAGGAGGCACTATAGCCTATCTACAGAACGGATATGGATCTGCTAAAGCAAACAGCTCTTGCGTCTATCAAATCATGTGATCGCTGCAAATTATTGTGTACTGAGTGGGCAAGAAATCAAAGATTGGTAAAACATGTCTCTACCGTAAATATGGAGAGCACAGTAGTCACTGTCTTACCTGTAATCTCATTGGTTACTACAGTATGAGCAGCTGCTCCACTTTTTATTGCCACACATGTTTATATCTGGAGTCTGCAATGCCCCTTTATATGAAGTCACTGCTTTCTCATTGAACCCTATAATATTACCCTTATGGCATTCTAAAGGCCCCCATACACATTCAACAGGTGTCGGTTGAACAACAATTTGGGTGACATCTCTCTCTCTCAACGCTCTCCTGACTTCCCCATAACATACATGTTCAGCTCGACCGAACGTGTATTCAATGGGGAGAGGAGAGAAATCCATTGCCTGACACTTTTGGCAGCAGCTTATCTCCTGGGAGAACAAAAGGTGAAAATATTCATTTTGCCCAACAATTCTCACCTTGACATCTGTTGGGGAAGATTTCGGAGCTCTCCACACACACTAGAGTGTCGGCTGACCTGTCGGGTTCCAATGACAATACACCAAGGCTTGTTTCACACTAGCACTTGACAGCTCCAGTACACTGTTCCAACAGGGAGCAGCCTGCCGGAGGTCTTTGGATCCAGCATTGCAGTACGCTGCCTGAGATCCAGACACAAGCCTTCAGATATGTCAAGAATCAACTGGACTAAAACCGGTATTAATGGGGCTGGTGGGCTTTCAAGCAGCTTATGACAATTTCCGATTCAGAGAACTCTAGCAGGCTACTCCCTGCCGGGACAGCATGCCGGGGTTGTCAAACACTAATTTGAAGCTAGCTTAAAGTGTATGGGGGCTTTTAGTCTCATGAGAATTTTGTGGACATATTATGAACTCAAGGTTTTCCATAAATTGTCATTGGTTATTGTCTAGCAGCTTGAAGTTGGACAGTTTGCATTTCCATGTGTCTGACCAAGTCTGTATCTTCACATGAAATTTTTACAAGGTCTCAGACAGACCCTTAAAGGGTCAGGCTGAGATCCTGTAAGACATAAGTCTGGCTTATATCATATCTTCTCATAAGAACCTTCTAGCGAGATAATATGACTGGCAAGATCCGAAGCATATTTTTCCTCAATCTAGGCATACCAAACAAAAACATGAAATATTAATAATTTGAATCAATACTAGTTGTGAATCCTGGCATTTGAGACCAGAGAAGCACCTCAGTTCATCATAAATACATAGTCTATTATTAAACATGGATTATGACATGGATGACTTTGAGAAATGATATTTTCTTTGTCCCATATAGCCATCTACATGATGTGTGTCACTGGAGTCTTTCATCTGGCTTCATAATCTTTTCCTTTGTAACCTGTAGGTAAGATGAGACCCATACCAAGTAACATCTGGTCTTAGCGTTTACCTGCAAACAAATTTAGTTGTCTTCAATGGAACAGGACATCCTGAGGGCAATTCAGTACACATCTGACGAGGATGCACATGATTATAGGTAACTCAACAAAGACTCAGACTGGACCACCTCAATAAATACTCCAAACCAGATGCCCCCTACTTACTATGGACCTTAGAGCTGATCCCCTTTAATACAGAACCCAGAATACTCCAGATTTCTCCAGTCCAGGTTAACCCTTTATACAGACCCCAGCCTTTTATCTTTATACAGCCCTTAGACTAGACCAGCACTTAATATGGACCACAGAGCAGATGTATAATTATTCACCTCTAACCATTATTATAACCCTCTTCACTCCCAGGTGCTGCCGCAGGCAGCATCCTAACGCCAGTGACTGTGGACCCCAGCCTTTAAGAGGACTGCGGGGATAGAGAGAGGTGTATAATTTCCAAGAGATGACATTCTCAGAAGATAGGTCTTCTCTTCCTGTAGTTCAGGAGATCTCCTCTTTTTCTGAGGAAGTATGTAGTAAATGCTAGGTTTACATGCTATAAGTATTATAGCTGTAAATGATTGTTTAAAGAGTGTTAACACACAAGGATTTTCTGTAGAATGCAAAAGATTATTTTAACACTGATCACAGTCTGAGGCCTAGTTCACACAGTGTTTTGGTCAGTTATTTCTTCAGTGATTGCGAGCCAAAACCAGCTACAGGTCCAAAACACAGAACACATGTAAATCTTTCCATTATACCTTATCTATTTGTATTCTCCACTTCTGGTTGTGGCTCACAATCACTGACTAAAACACTAAAATATAAACTAGGCCTGACATTGGACTGCACTACTCTGCCAATAAGTGAAAATTACTTCTGTTGGAAGTAATCACAATGGTGCCTGACTTACATCGCATGAGCTTAGTAAAATTTGCTTGAAATTAGTAAAATTGCCCACTAAATCGTATCATGTTAGCATAGCATATCGCCGATGTCTAAAGCTGGCCATACACTTTCAATAGCTGTTGGCCAAATGGTTGTTTGGCCAACAGCTATCTCGCCTGTTAGTCTCCTGGCTCCCCCATATGTGTTTGGCTCAGCCAATGGGGAGGAAGCCACTGTCAGACACTTCTAGTAGTGGATTATCTCCCTGTAGAGCAAAAAATTCAGGTGAAAGTTTTGCTCAATCCTTGTCTCCCCTGACATCGTCTGCTGGAAGCTCCACACACATTAGGCCGGGTTCACATCCTTGTTGTTAACTTCAGCACTGTGATCTGATCACTGTATGCGGCATACATGCTGGCCTTTGGCTGGACAAAAAATACTTCAAGTAGCACTTTTTTGTCTGACTGAAAGCCAGCATATTGCTGGAAGGCGGTCGGATCCCCTGCCGGATCCCATGATAGTGAATGGGGTTCTGGCAGTGCACAGTGGTACCTGACTATGCTGGATACAGTGAACTCCAGCAGTCTGTTCCTCTGCTGGAGTTCATGGTGTCATAGTGTGTTGGCTGAACCCACTGGATTCAGGTGAAATAGAATGTGTATGGCCAGCTTTAGAGCATGTGCAAATCTTTCCATTATACCATATCTCTATGCAGTCTCCACTGGTTTTGGCTCACAATCCCTGATGATAATCACTGATCTAACACTGACC
The DNA here is from genome assembly GCA_900303285.1 of Rhinella marina. Lineage (NCBI taxonomy): Eukaryota > Metazoa > Chordata > Amphibia > Anura > Bufonidae > Rhinella > Rhinella marina. The sequence goes on from ONZH01017498.1 coordinate 198,863, forward strand.
AAACACTGCATGAAAGCAGCCTTAAGGGGTTATTCCATGATTAAATTCACTTGATGCCCACAGCACACGACCAGATATGGCTTCTGTGGGTGCACGTCTCCTGGAGACCTCCTTCCACCTTGGGGGTCTGAAGAATAGTATTTTCCTTAGTTTAGAGACAGCACACCAATGAATTGCTTTTAGCGAACTTGCTTTTATTGGTACACAATCATATTCAACACCAATGGTACAAGTGAAGATGTAGCAGCGACATTTAGAGCCCTAAGAGAGGTGCCCTTCATCAGACTGGGGCTCGATGAGCCTAAAGTAGTCATGGCGTCCATGGACGCCGTGACTACTTTAGGCTCATCAAGGGGTTATTCCATTATTATTATGAAAAATGAAAATCTCTTCCTAACACATCTAGAACCAGCCCTGTACCTCACATAGATCCAGAGATCTCCCCATTCATTGCTCTGCTAGATTTATATCAAGTTGACAGCTCAAGGGGAGTATCTTTTTTGCTGCAGCCAAGGGGGCGTGTCTCAGCTCTCCCTATCACAGCTCAGGAGGCAGATGAAAAATGAAAGGCCTTCTCAGTGAGCAGGACAAAGAAATAGGATAAATAACAAACAGCAGGTGGCGCTATACAGATACATTTTCAGTAGCTATACAAAATTTATAATTACATGGCTACATGCAATTAGAAAAGTATTCAGATCCAGGTGCTAGTTAGAAAATGATTGAAAATTTTTCGTGGGACAACTCCTTTAAGTAGTTTTATTGGATGGGCAGCAACGGACATACAACATATGCTCATTTTAGAAACGAGCTTTATTTTTACCCACAAAATGCAAACAGCAACTGACTGGATGACCAACAAATTACTTTCAATGTCCTTTTGGAAAAATATTAATAAATACAATGTGAAAAATTAGTGGTTTTCCTACATAAAAGATACCCCGATACATTTCATAAAATGTGGAGCTTATGGCTCAGTGCAGATTGGGCAATGTCATAGAGCTCTGGTTCAGCCACCACTGACGATCACCACTGGGGTCCTTCCCTTTATCACTGCATGGCCTCAATAGACTATCTGGGATCCAAATTACTGGCAGCATGGGAAAAAACAGCTCCCAAATATATGGAGCAGCAGGTACAGCCAGGTAAAGGAGACCACTGTTGGAAGATGTGACAAGACATGCTCGCTCATCTCTAGACAAGACCCATCTAAATGAATCTAATACAGCAACCAATCTCAATTCCCAAGTTCTCCTGAAATAGTAAATATAGTATACAGTGAATATATTTTATATGTATCTTTTGAGCATCATATTATTTTTATTGCTTCAGTTCTGGAAACACTTGGTTCAATAATCTGTAGTTGAGCTCCATAGTAATAAATTGTACACAATACATTTCTCATTCTGGTTTTCAAGCTAAAAAGTCAAGTATTTTCCCAATTCAATAAAAATTCACATTATTGTCAAAAAACGAGAAATTCTAAATGTAAAGGGGATGTCTACTCCAAATGCAGCAGCCTGTTATGCAGATGTCTCTGCTTCCTATCATCAAACATGGAGACAGATTGGGGTCTCTCCAGAAATTTTAAGCTGATGGACACAATGCAGCAGGCACTGAACCTTAACCAAATAGCACAATATAGACTTCAGATGCTTGAGAACTGAAGATAAATGCTCACATATAAAAACCAAGTACATAAACAGGGGCAGCTGATAAACCTGTGTGAGAGAAATGAGATGGACGAACACCACTGTAGTTAATGGAGATCGATGAGCAGGAGGAGAGAGTGGAGAAATAAGCGGGAGATGACAAAAGATTAGAAATAAATGGAGAATTGAATAGACACAGAGCAGGGGGATGTGTAATATTACCTTCAGGTTTGAGGCAATTACATCCACGTGATATCTAACTTTCTGTCATATTATGTCTCATTAGCTGGTGATTCCATAGTTTACAATTTTCAAGGTGGTACATTTAGGACGATAAAAATGCACAACTATAAGTAAATTAAAATGAAGCGGTCTACGAGGAAAACACATTGATGGCCTATCCATAGGCAGATGCATAACTTGAAGCTCCTTGGTGCCAATACAAAATCTAGACCCCTACAGTTTATAAAACTTGTGTCTTCATATGTGGTAGGACGTTCTCGGGCTCCCTCAGACACCAGGGCAAGGTGTCATTCTTGCTAGCTTCATAGCTATGTCCCTATCCTTAGGACAATGTGTAATCAGTGGGGCCTAACCCCCAAGACCACCACTGATCAGAAGGACTAACGAGCTGGACCATGTTGAATATTTATCCAGGCACAGAGCCTTGTCCGTATGTGCAGCTACCTAGTACTGAAGCTCAGTCCCATTTACTTGTAGAAGCCATTTTGTTATGCTGATCATGGGCATCCCTTCATTTGGACCACCACTGTCATACAATCATAGACTCTTAAGAATCTTAAGTATAGGCTGCTTTTTTTTTCTTGAAAACCCCTTCATTAGCTCAACTCTAGGCCTAAACATCCAGGATGACTGTTCCTTTGCCATTTAGCTTTCCCTTAGACTTGTTCTGAATGTACAATTTATGAGTGGTGTTGGCGCTGCTTTGTATTTGGCTATAGAATGCTTAACTTATTCTTCATACGGCGTAAATAGATTGTGGTAATCCACCAACTTGCATCTACATTTACTAGACTACTTGCCTACTGTATATTTGGTGCCATAATTTAGCTTGATGTCTAGGGTGAAGAATCAGATTGTGTATATGGAGCTATTGGACACTTCTACTAGAATAAGGAAAGTTTAAAATTGCTGGCACCACTGGCATCAGAAGTTCTAAGGGTGATTAGTGGGGATCTCCACAACTGGACTCCCTCTTCTGATATGTGACTATGACAGATTCATATGTCCATGTCCATCTACTCATCATAGAGGACAATGACCTCTTTAGATGGAAATGATTTTGACCCAACTTACGTGAAAATCCACTCCACAGAATAAATGTGCCCATAGGCTAGGTCGTCAATAAGAAATGCTTCATTGACTTCTCCACCTTCTTGGTTCCTTGCAAACAGAAGTGTTGGCAAAATCAAGACCCACAAGTTCTTACTTTCAGAAATATCCCTCCCGATATGGTATTTCTTTTTTACTGCAGCTTACTGGAATTGGTGTGAAGTCCACAGAAAGTGACATTTTGATCCTGCAATGGGACTGTACAGTTCACCAACACAGTCTCATGAATCGCTGATGTTATTCAGCATTGGCTTTTGCCGCTATAGCTGTCATAATGCTGACATTATTACAAAGATGAATGTAGAAGAAACCATGTAATCTTGAAAAGGGCAGTAAATGTAAAATAAAGCAATGGCTTTAAAATATTTTATGTGTTCTATTGGTTTTCGGCAGCGTTGTGTTACGCACATAGGCCGGAGTTGGAAATAACTATTTTATAGTTAAATAATGATTTTGTAGTAACGTTATAGCATATATGATATATTACTACATCTATAAACTACTATAATTTCTGTATGAAAAAGAGCCAGCCCTCTGAGATTTTCATATGGTCCATGGAGAGGAGGCATCAGCTCAGGTTTCTCCTGTCCACTTTCTGCATTGTGGTATGAACTGATTCAGGGTTCTTTTTCTTTAAAGGACCACAACGTTAAAAGGGTTCTCTTCTCTGGACAATCCTTTTTTTGCTAGAAGAGTCCCATGATCCTGCTGCTAGGATTCTCAGCAATCAGCGTGAAACTGCAGTATCCTAACAGGGCAATTGAAACATGACACAGTTCCCCCTGAAATCAACAGTCTCTGCATGTAATATATGGGCAGAGATGCTTTTTCTAGAAATGCTCTAGGCAACTGATGGGAGTACTGAATGTGGGATTCCCCTAGATGAACTCAGAATGCCATAATAGGGCATTTGAAAGTGTTTTTTTTAAACCAGACTGTCCCTTTAAGCTTAGTAGGCACTGTCCTGATGCCAATCTTCCAATCAGAATTTTTCTATATTCTGGGTAACCTCTCCCAAAAACATAGACAGCCAACATTTTTTATGGATGAATTGGAAAACTATAATGAATGTTAAAGCTTATACATAAAACATGTCTATAGCTCAGTATACTGATAAGACCTCCTTCACATATAGACACACCTTTAATGGCCTATTTTTACGGATTGTCCAGAAATTTCTGGACGGTTGGCATCCCTGGTCACATGGCTTATGTGCAGTTCAGTCCCATTCAAGAGAATCGGCATGAGCTGCAATACCAAGCATAGCCACTATCCAATGTACTGTACGGTACTGTGCTTGACGATGCGGGGAGGAGGCCGCGGCAGTCGTCCTTTCAAGCAGTCCTTTCAAACAGCTGATTGGCAGTGGGAGTCTAACCCCCTCCAATCTGATATTGATGATCTATCCTAAGGATAGGTCTTCAATACTGTGCTCTCGGAAAATCCCTTTACTAACATACTGCCGAGGAAAAGCCAAATGTAAGATGGGAGTAGTGATACTGTGAACTAGTTACCATTGTAGGATGAAGGCTTTAATTAATGTTCACTCTACAGCACCCTTCCTTTCAATGGCGTACATAGAGAAGTAAGGGCCCCATAGCAAGGATCAAACCAGGCCCCCCACCCAGGACAGAAGGGTTTCCGCCTAAACCCTTTTCCATGACCCTTGGGCCATTTTTCCACTGCCTCATTTGCTAAAAGTTGTTCCTTTAGAGGGTAGAGTCCTGATCAAGTTTTCACCTCAGTAGAAGAGGAGATAATCCCAACTGAGCCCCCTCTTGCCTTGGGCCCCATAGCAGTTGCATGCTCTATCGCTATGGTAGTTACGCCCCTGCTTCCTTTATGTACGTCACTCTGTACGTACAGTACTGTATCTCCCTGTATGTTGTGTCATTGACTCCTAATAAGCTTAGGATTTACATTGCTCTTCACATAATTGAATATATAAGGAAAAAAATCTATTTGCTGTACATTAGGTGCACTGTAGTAACTAATGGATAACTTCAGCTTTCGTCTCTCTAGCCCGTAGTGGCTTGATTGATCCACATAAAATTTACAAATCTGTCAGCATTGGGTCCTGGCATCCTCTAGTGGTACCTGTATTTGCTGAATTCAGCTACCTGAGAACTCGATGGACTAGTACTGGTTTTAAGATGAGGAAAAAAAGGCATACCGCAGTATTCCAGGTGCGATAAGACGCTACGTTGGCAAAACTTTCTACTTTTCTTTTTTTGAATTAGAATAGCGAATAGCGATTCTGCTCTGAGTCTGTTCACTGCCGAGCACAAGGGACAGATGTAGAATTAGGGATGCAGCCGGTAAAGATGCGTAACTGTTTTTCCTTGTACAGCGCAATGATAACTTTCAGCAACTCGTAAAAATAAAGACAGTCTGAATGATTTATAGAGATAAAAGCACAGAGGGATACATCAGATATGGCTTTCTCCTATCACTCGTGATTATGCTGAGGATGAACTGGCACGCTGACATCGAACTACGTTAAGTCAAAGGAGGGGGAGCAAGGAGGGGTGCAGAATTATGAGCTGGAAAAAGGTTTTCAGCATCCAAAGGGAGGTGCAATGCCAGATTACTGAAGCAATATAACACTTCTTCCCTGGCTATATCCAGGCTTTCTGTTTACTCTGTGACTCCCAGTTTCATGTACTGTAAAGCAATAAGTTGCTTGTTCAAGAAGGAATCGGCTTATTGTAGCAATCGGATCGCAAATCCCCTTATCATTGACGGTGACGCCTGCAGTGAATTGCACATGATGGGTCATATTAAAGTGCATGTAAATAAGTTCTCATCCAGGAGGGAAAATGCTGACTCTCTAGTGGTACCTATTGGATGGGTACCCCATAAGTTAACACCGAACCCTTTAAGCAAGCCTTAGAACATGACTTGGAATATAATAGAAAACCATAATCTTTTCCATAAGACTACATTCAGACAATCGTATCTGTTTTGCATTCAGCAAATTCTGGATAAGCAAAATACAGATACAATCCATGTGTTTACCCACTCCATGCCACTCCAGTCCTCCACGCTACCTCCACTGTCTCCATCTTCTCGTCACTGCCCTGTTTACATCTAGCGGTGTATGAGCATGGTCATGGTCCAACCAATGACTGGCTTCAGTGGTGATGTGCTGCTTGTGGCCCCATCACTGCTGGAGTAGTGCACGTGGCCAGAAAATCCCCTTAAGCTGTTCATATACTAACTAATGATTTATTTTTCAGCTTCTTCTGAGATAATATCCTTCTTTATCTGCATGGATATCTTTAAAATGAGAAATGAAGAGAATTTGTAGGCTAAATGGGTGTATGCATGCCAATATCAAAGGATGTTCCTCTTCTGTGAATATGGAGGACAGAATGGCTGCTTGTCTTCTGCTCATACCAAATCAATCATTCATATTTCTCATAATGTGATGTCATTACTGGTCAGTTCTGCAGGGAATCAGCTCTCTGGTAATATGGTGCGTTCCGATGGTATTATTTACAGCTAACATTAGTCTCCTAACTTGAGAGTGTTGAAGACATGTTGAAGAAAATGGTAGAAGTTCAACTAAAGATAAGTAAAGATGCTCGTGTAGAGGCAGTTCGCTCCTCTCTTGATTGAAAAAGGCCTGTCGACGGACCTGAGCTGACCGTCATGGCGTCACTGCAGATCCAGCGAAAGAAGGCCCATGGAAGATAATGGAATGTCAGAAAAGAATTGCTCTCTAATAAGTATGTAACTTCAGCCATAAAAATTTGGTATCACCACAGTTTGATGTATGATCCATCACTATCAGACTATGTCTACCCCAGCAGTCATTCTGTATTGTTTCATTAACATTTGATCAAAAATGTCCTACCGTTTTACTTCTACAGCTCCTAGGCATATCTATGTATCCACACAGGCAACAGTTTAATCTCACAGATGTATCTCCAAGTCACACTTGACCCAGCTCTGACAATCCACTTGGGGACAAGTCACTGCAGAGGCCAGTCCTTGGCTGCAGTGGTGCATGTGACCCTGTCCATTAAAACAAAACAAAAAACGATCCCTTCATCCAGCGGTATCTGCCACACCTTAGGCACTCAAAAAGCACTACAGATACTGTTGGCTGGCTCATACAGTTCTATATGTACTCCCCTATTTACAGCAGTTAAGATGGTCGGACCATTGTACAAAACAAGCACTCTGCCCCTTGTGTCGCCCTTATTTCCTCACTTATTGTAAGGTTTTGAGTAGAGATGAGCGAATCTATTAGTCGATTCGTATCGAATCTTGGAAATTTTCAGCTGCGAAGCGAATCTGAATATTATGTGATTCGCTCCCTTAAGATTTGAAAATGTTCCTAAGGTTTTCTACGCATTCGCTACGTACTTGTCCGATAAATTGTACGCTAATGCTACGTATTAGTTACTCTATACGCTCTTGCGTACAAATTCAAGTAATTAGCAGGGCTTGCTCTGATTGGCTCAGTAACGCATCACTTCTGTTGCGACTGCTGAGATGAGCAGAAGCACTGTGTGTGAAATTCTGAGACACTGAGACCTGTGTTGTTGAAATTGGGGTGTAATTGTTCAGGGAATCCATATTACACATCAGGGATACTGCAAGGATACTGCAGGGCAAATGCAGGGCCAGTAATTAATCAGGCAGGGAGAGAGAGACAGGGAGAGAGATAGGGAGAGAGACAGGGAGAGAGACAGGGACAAAGACCAGCTGCAGGGCCACAGAGTGAAGTGAAAAATGTCTGGAATGAATAAGCAAAAGAGGTCCAGTTCCAGCCAGACCTCGAACTCTAAAAAAAGGAGAAGGTGGCACAGGGCAGCAGTGCCAAAGGACCTGCAGCCGGAGCTTCTACTTGTAGAATTCTCAATACTTGGCCGGTGTTCCACCGGGCTAATCCACCAAAGCACAAAATTGTAGTGGAGGAGAAAGTGGATGAGGTAGTGGAGTGGATGGCACGCTCATCTCAGTCTCAGCCGGATGATCTGCTGTCATCTACTGATACAGTATCCATATGTAGCCATCAGACTCAGAGCGTTCCTCCTGCTCCACCATTCCTCTCCAGCAAAGCCCGTCATTTTCGTACGCAATTTCATGCGTACGTGTTCAAAGAAGTTGCGTACCTTTTAAAATTGAATGTTCGTTATTAGTGCGCGAATGTTCGCTAAACGCCACATAATGACGTATATTTTGTACGCAGATTCAACGAATATATTCGTCGAATATACGAATCTTATGAAAAGTTCGACGAATGTTCAGCGAATAAAATTTTTAATGATTCGCTCATCTCTACTCTTGAGATCAAGGCCCTCAGTTCTATTGTGTATATGTTTGACTCATTTTTTACTTTGGGATGGCTGATTTTTCAAAAAAGATTTTCTCGCATGGATTTCCTGAAATATAAAGTGCTGGCGAATATGTAGGTGCTACGTAAATAAAGATTATTACTAGTTGCTTCATTTTTATTGCAACATTTATTGCAACAATGGAGAAGAATTGATTCTGAAGGTCTACCTATACATAGCCTTCCAATAGAAGGGCAGCATTGGCTATGCTAGGGCTGAACATGACCCAGCGAAATGTCAACTACATTGAATCTGATTGCAGTCTGTTGCCTATGTTGTCACCAGTATCTTCTACCGCCACAGCTGTATTACATGCTGCTATCTGCTAAATTCTTACAGGAATACAGGGAGAGACTTTTCAACACCGGCACTTTCTGCACTGGTCTTGATATCCCCTGCACTGCTGGATGATGCACCTAATTTATGATAGGGCTCAGGCCGTGCACTTAACCAGAAATCTACAGCAGCTCTGAGAAGAAAACTGGCATAAATGGAGATAAATTTGTCACTGCTGCTGGCCAAGCCCCTTTTCTAAAGAGTGGTGAGTTTGGGACATTTTGTTTGGTTGTTTGGTTTAGTTTGGGACATTTTAGCGCAACTTTTCAGGCGGAGGGGAGATGATAAATCTCCCCCCACAGTCTTTTACATTCTGCTACGCTTTTGTATATGAGCAATCTAGTATATAACCATGTGAGCAACTAAGGTGAAATCTATTTGTTTTAGGCCTGGTTAGCATTTCCATTTTTCACGAATGTGTGCTATCCGCATTTACCACGCACAGCACACCTACCCATTGATTTTTAATGTGTTTGTTCACACATCAGTCAGTAGACATGCACTACTTTCGTCCGTGATACGTACCAAACACTCCCATTGAAGTCTATGGGTCTGTGAAAATCACAAAACACAGATGGCATCGGTGTTTGGTCAGTTTTTCACTGACCATTGATAGGAGATGCTTTTGAAATTAAACACATGGACCAAACACAGATCCTTCATGGACATCACTGATGAAGTACAGATGGGTGTCAAAAGGACACAGAAGTGTGAACGAGGCCTTTAACATAAACTCAGACTATAGTAAACATAGTGAACATGGACTCATCACCGTTGCTAGATATACAGGGTGGGCCATTTATATGGATACACCTAAATAAAATGGGAATGGTTGGTGATATTAACTTCCTGTTTGTGGCACATTAGTATATGGGAGGGTGGAAACATTTCAAGATGGGTGGTGACCATGGCGGCCATTTTGAAGTCGGCCATTTTGGATCCAACTTTAGTTTTTTCAATGGGAAGAGGGTCATGTGACACATCATATTGAGAATTTCACAAGAAAAACAATGGTGTTCTTGGTTTTAACATAACTTTATTCTTTCATGAGTTATTTACAAGTTTCTGACCACTTATAAAATGTGTTCAAAGTGCTGCCCATTGTGTCGGATTGTCAATGTAACCCTCTTCTCCCACTCTTCACACACTGATAGCAATACCGCAGAAGAAATGCTAGCACAGGCTTCCAGTATCCGTAGTTTCAGGTGCTGCACATCTCGTATCTTCACATCATAGACAATTGCCTTCAGATGACCCCAAAGATAAAAGTCTAAGGGGGTCAGATTGGGAGACCTTGGGGGCCATTCAACTGCCCACGACGACCAATCCACTTTCCAGGAAACCGTTCATCTAGGAATGCTCGGACCTGACACCCATAATGTGGTGGTGCACCATCTTGCTGGAAAAACTCAGGGAACGTGTCAGCTTCAGTGCATAAAGAAACACATCATCATGTAGCAGTTGAATAGCCCCCAAGGTCTCCCGATCTGACCCCCTTAGACTTTTATCTTTGGGGTCATCTGAAGGCAATTGTCTATGCTGTGAAGATACGAGATGTGCAGCACTTGAAACTATGGATACTGGAAGCCTGTGCTAGCATTTATTCTGCGGTGTTGCTATCAGTGTGTGAAGAGTGGGAGAAGAGGGTTGCATTGACAATCCAACACAATGGGCAGCACTTTGAACACATTTTATAAGTGGTCAGAAACTTGTAAATAACTCATGAAAGAATAAAGTTATGTTAAAACCAAGCACACCATTGTTTTTCTTGTGAAATTCTCAATAAGTTTGATGTGTCACATGACTCTCTTCCCATTGAAAAAACTAAAGTTGGATCCAAAATGGCCGACTTCAAAATGGCTGCCATGGCCACAACCCATCTTGAAAAGTTTCCCCCCTCCCATATACTAATGTGCCACAAACAGGAAGTTAATATCACCAACCATTCCCATTTTATTTAGGTGTATCCATATAAATGGCCCACCCTGTAGAGAAGTCATTCTGATGTCCAGAAGCAGGGGCAGACTGTCCATAGACCCGGAAACTTCCCGGTGGGTCAATACTCAGAGGGCCACTTGGGCCTCACTAACAGGTGCCAGCCAGGTAAGTAATGAGCTGATGTTCTGTGAGTAAAATAACTCTGGGCGTGTCAAGAACTTGTGTACCTGGCTGGTGCCAGCAGGTGCCCTCCTGACATATGAATTCAACTGTATCTCCATCCTGAAGCAACTGAAGTAGGACAGAAGGTGGCATTCATTGCTGGCCACCACAGAGTGACTTCTTCTGGCTGAGATATTTTGTGCTACTGGTGCATTATTTTGTGCTGCATTGTGGTTTGTGGTTCTCCCTGGGTGGTATTTTGCCCTACAATACGGTATTGCTGGCCCCATCTAATTGTGATCACCCCGCTTTTTGTTAGTTTGGACCCGTCCACTATATGGGGGCCACTTTTAGTTTTTTTCCAGGGCCACTTTACGTTCCGAGCTCACCCCTGTCCAGAAGAAAGCCTCAGAGGCTGACATTGCATTTGTGAAATATATGAACTTTTAATGCATTAACCCTTTGAATCATTAAAAGTGTCAAACAGGCAATTAAAATGTTAATGACTATGTGATCAGGATAGCAATAACTGCTTTACCCGTGCACTAAACTCTCTCAGCTAATTAACAGCCGCGGGTTTGGGAGAGCCATGTGATGGATGTGTCCCGCCTCCTCCTTAATGAGCTGATGGTACTAATTAATTGATGGAAGATCTTTCATGTTTCCAGCAGTTGCATTAAGTTACATCATGGCTACATCTTGACAAGTGACAAGCCAGCTTTATGAGCTTATTGTCTCACTACTCAGTACAATATCTTGTGTGTGAATTCACAGGACGGAGGGTCGTCTAAATGCTATATTACATATAAGATTTCCAATAATCTGGGAGTTTTAATAATATGGATCTTCACTTTATATTAATATACTAGCTCTATAGACCACTAATATATCATCTTTAAAGGGGAACATTCCTTAAAAAAAATAAATAATTATATAGTATCATGTCATTACAGTCAGTCTCAATTTTTTGAATGAGAATGAGGCCTCACCCACACCTCCAGTGACACGTCCATGAAAAAAAGCATACGTGTTCCGTCCGTGAAAATGTCCGTGAAGGATCCATGGTTGGTCCATGTGTCTGTGTTTACCCTCCGTGTGTCATCCCTAATTCGCTGATGAGTTACGGATGAAAATTAATTTCCAAAGAATCTCCTATTAGTCTTCAGAGAAAAACGGACGCACCACGGGTGTCCGTGATTTTCATAGAACCATAGACTTCAATATCAAAGTCCATGGACAAAAATGAAGCTAGTTCTGGACTCTTTTCTCCAACATTGGAGAGTCAGTCTGCAAGGAAGGCTGGATGACAATCTGTGTAGACACTATTTCGATATTGCATGACTAGACTAATCTCTCTAGTAGCCATACTCTAGTGAAGCTGGGTGACACCCCATGTGGAAACAGTATCGGAAGTTTTGGGATTTCACCAAAATGTAACCAAGTGAATAGAATTTAATAGTTTTACTAAAGTAGACATCTCCAGAACTTATTCAAAGAGGTTTTCAGAAATTTTAAGAGACCCCTGCCAATCAGCTGCTTGAGGAAGCACCAGCGCTTGCAGTAGTGCCGCAGCCTTCTCACAGCTTTCCCAAGGCCAGTAAGGACACGTTCATTGGTCACATGGCCTAGGTGCCGCTCAGCCCCATTCAAGTGTACGGAAGTGTGCTTTGAGAGCTGTGAGAAGGCAGCAGCGCTCACATGAGCGCCTTCTCAAACAGCTGTTTGGCAGGGTTCCTGGGTGTCAGACCCCCACCGATCAGATACAGATATCAAATATTGATCATACTGATAGGTCATCAGTTATAAAATCCTGGAAGACCCTTTTAACTCCTTCCCAACATCCACTGTACATGTATGGTGAATTTCTATTAAGGGTGCATTCACACGACCGTAGAAATGGATCCGCATCCGTTCCGCAATTTTGCGGAACGGGTGCGGACCCATTCATTTCAATGGGGAAAAAAGATAGAGCATGTGCTATTCTTGTCCGCAACAGCGGACAAGAATAGGCATTCTCTATATAGCGCTGGCCATGTGCGGTCCGCAAATTGCGGGACGCACACGGCCGGTATCCGTGTTTTGCGGTTCCGCAATTTGCGGACCGCAAAACACTTACGGTCGTGTGAATGCACCCTTAACATGATGCCAGGGGTGGATTGGCCATAGACCTTACAGGGAAATTTCCCAGTGGGCCGATGCCCAGTGGGCCACCTGGGCCCTCCTTACGGCCGGCCAGTGGAAGTTTTTGGGGATGTATTTTGTGCTGCTGGCAGTATTTTGTGATGGACTGTGGTATTTGGATCTGTTAGGCTGGTATAATGTGCCACAATATGGTATTGCTGGTCCTGCCTTCCATCAATTTGGACCTGACTACAAAATGGGGCCACTTTTAGTATTTTTTCCAGGGCCACTTTAAGTTCCCAATCCGCCCCTGTATGATGCCCACTCCGGAGGTGAGTGGATAGCATAGCTGATGGATAACTCCAATCACTAACATTTAGGCCCTCACATGCTGTGGTCAATTGCAAACACAGCATTTGAGCAACAACTTACAGTGGCAGGAGGTTCCTGCAGGTCACCAAATGCATCCCTCCTCCAACAAGAATGCAGGGGCTGTTCGGTTGCAATGGCAGTTGGGAGCCTTGTGAAGGCTCCTGGGCTTGTGATAGTAAAGTTCATTTCAAGCCCTGCTTTAATAATAGGAACACAGCAATTTTGCCATAGACTGCAAATTGCTATGGTATATGGTATGGCTATGGTATAAACAATCTAAAGATAGCATGTTTTAGTCCCCTGGGGGAAGGCTAAACGTAGATGTCTTTTTTCGGCCTTATAAACTATGTTACTATGTTACTAAATACAAAAAAAAAGAATAAAAAATACATGCCTAAAGATTAGAGGGGACTGCTGGTGGCAGTACTGCAGCAACTCAAGATTTAAAGGAAATGTGTCCCAAATGTTTTATTTGTTCAAACCTGACATATATCCCTTTTTCTAATTTGTTTTTATTTCCTGATTACAGATTTTTTAATTCCATTTCGTGAACATGATTATGGGGGCGGCTATCTAACCTGAGCTGTTCTTAACAGCATTTAGAAAGCAGTAAGAAAATTGCTTTTACGGCAGCCCCATGGGCCACAGACACAGTGGACAGGAGGGGACCTCACTGACTTCTATGGGAGAGTTTTCTAGGCATGCTCTGTGACCTGTGCAGAGGTCATTATATCAGGATGGAATAGATAAGCTTTGACAATTACCTACTGTGAATGGTGGATCCTGTCTTATCTATACACAGAGGAGATATCATTACAGGCAGGATTAGAATGACAGATAAACAGATAACTGCAGTAATCTATACAGACCAAGAAGTGGCACCTAGTATTAGGCTTAGTGGCCAGTGCAAGAACTGCAGGATTGTTTGGTTTTGTTTAAAGGGGTTATCCCATCTTAGACAATGGGGGCATATCACTAGGATATGCCGCCATTGTCTTATAGGTGCGGGTCCCACCGTTGGGACCTGCACCTATATTGAGAACGAAGCGGGGGAGCTCTGAGCCTGGAGGACCCCGGGTTTCCACCAGGCGCAGCTCCCCACTGTGCCGTAAGCGCGGCCCAGCTCCCATTCATTTCTATGGAGCTGACGGAAATAGCCGAGCCAGCGCTCGGCTATTTTCGGCGGCCCCATAGAAATGAATGGAGGGCGGCTGCGCATGCACAGTGCGCCCTCCTTCTCTTTTTGGGCCCCATTCTCGATATAGGTGCGGGTCCCAGCGGTGGGAGCCACACCTATAAGACAATGGGGGCATATCCTAGCGATATGCCCCCATTGTCCAAGACGGGATAACCCCTTTAAATATAAATATTGACATGGAAAATGAAAATAAAAAATTCTCTAAAAATATGTTAAACATAAAAACGTGATTTAAACAAGGTCATTTTCTTATGACACATTAGCTTTAAGAGGTGATTATTGATTATTTTTTATTTTACCATATTAGCCTGGATGACCCCCTATTTGTCTGATTGGTGTGGGATCCACAGAATGTAGAATATGTTATTTATTTTATGCACTTATATAGCATTACTATATTCTGCAGAGCTTTACAGACATTAGCATCACACTGTCCCTAATGTGGCTCACAATCTAAGTTCCCTTTCAGTATGTCTTTGGAGTGTGGGAGTAAACCGGACGGAGTATCTGGAGGAAACCCACACACACACACGGGGAGAACATACAGACTCCTCCTAATAGAAGACATATTGGACAATTTAGGGTACACAAGGTACATTTCTATTCAGCATATAAGTTGGTGACTGTATTAAAGTGAAGAGACTGGCTGCATGTAGATTATTTTAATAGGCATGGTCTTATTCCTGTTGCTTTTTAGCTCATGCTGTAGACTCCATGCATCTTTGATGTAGAGAAGGCACACGGATGCCCTATGTATTAAACCATACACTGCTGGTTTTGTTTGCTGGAAACACTTTCTTCTGTTTTCTGCCTCCCACACTAAGTCATTGAACATGGCAGTGAAGCAGCATGACCTCAAAAATCAAAGATTTAGATTCAGGGGACATACCTCTAGTCAACTCACATATGGTGCCTATATAAAAATACTTCTTAAGAGAATGACTGATTTATGATTTTTTTTTCTCCTAAGGGCAAAAGCTTAACAATGTCACACCAAAAATCCCCCTTAGTGAAATAAGTAACAAAAGCTTTTCCTTTGAGCATCCCGCCGTGAAACCCTTTCATAGCCAATGAACCTGCAGGGAAAGGTATACAAATATTATGACAAAAAGCACCGGAAACGGTTACTTTATATCAATAAAATCTGTTTATATCAGGAAATTATCATTTTAAGACATAAAACATTGAGGACATGTTCTGTTTAGGTAGAGGTGCCTGATACAAGTGCTGTGGATATGTACTGCTACATATTATGATATCAACATTGCTCTTTAATTTTTTTGTGGATTAAGATCAGCAGAAAACAGCCTATGGTTTAAATCACATTTTTTATGTTTAACATATTTTTTAAAGAATTTTCAGTGTGTTTCTTTTTAATTTACCATGGCACTGACTATATATATAAAGAAAATCAGAAGTCCAGCAGTTTTAACACTTACCACTAAACCTAATAATACACCAACTGTACTTCTTCTGTGAAGATCAGTTTTCATTAGTCATCTCGTTATCTTCACAGGCAGGATTAAAATGGCAGATATCGCCTATATATAGATAACACAAGATCCACCATTCACAATAAGTGATATGACAACTCCCTCCTGGTCACAGAGCATGCCTAGAAAACTGTTGTAGAAGTCAATTGTCACGCGAGGTCGGCGTCGCGCTCCCTCTGCACGACATCGCCGGACCTCTCCGCCCCCCTAGAGACGAGCAATAGGGAATTGAAGTGCTGGTCTTGTCAGCCAGCACTTCATGAGTTAATTCTCTGTTTGGGTTTAGCCATGTGGTGCTGATCACACCACATGGCTACTTTGCATATTGTTTGGACAGCTTGCTCCGCCTCAGGTCATGTGATGCTGGCCACATCACATGATCCTGGGTGGGCTATTTAAAGATGGCAACTGCCTCACTCAGATGCCTGTGATTAGTTTATACTTTTGATCAGTGCTTGTGCGACCTTGTGTTTTGGATTTGCTATTTGGACTCTGACTTTGGACTTGGACTTGGACCTCTCTTCTCTTGACCCCTGGTATTTACGCTATCTCCTGTGTTTGACCCGGCTTGCTGACTACTCTATCATTGTGTTTGTTCCGTCTGTGTTTTGTCTCTCCCTGTGTTCCCTTTCCCTCCCTCTGCACTTACCCAGTATAGGGAACGTCTTCGTGGTTGTCCGCGGCCGCCTAGGGCCGTTTGAGGCAAGTAGGTAGGGAAAGAAGGGGGGTTTCAAGTACAGGGCACACCTTCCTTGTCTCCCCCGTGACATCAATATAGTCTACTACTTTCAGTTGTGTCTATGTCTCATGGTGGCTGTGCAGTACCCCAGACCTGGGGGTATCTGCAAATTGTTTTATTGTATACAGTTATGTATAGTTATGTAACTGTATATATCTGGCCATACCTTCCAGTGAGAGGTATGGTTGGCAAAGGTTGGCAGGAACAGGGCTAACCACCCTGTTCCTCCCCTCTTGGTAGGAGAGAGCTGGCCTTTCTTTGTGATAGGAGGGGGAGTTCCTGTGCAGACACAGAGAAGAAAGGAAGCACACTGCAAAACTTCTGTTCTTGTAGAAATTCTCCAGAGAAATCTACCTAGATCAGCATCAAGCAAATACTTGAGAGACCAGCCAGCAGAGAGAACAGCTGAAAACCTGCATAATAGACACTGCTGTAAGGTGAGGGACTACAGCTCAGACACCCATCAGCCAGGCTACTATTAGGCCAGTGAAAATCCAAGACTAGACCAGACTGTGGACATCTACACTCAGAAGTGTTAAATTGTAGCCATCCAACCTGCCTCCATACTTCTTAACTGGTGTGAGAAACTGCACTTGGAATCTGCTGTTATTCAATGTACCAAAAATTATATGCTGCACTTATTAAAAAAGAGTTCACTTCTGGTCTCATTCTTCAAACTAAATTTCCACTGCACCGATCCCCAGGGAGCAACAAACACTTCATCAGAGCCACTACCTGTCACAGGGAGCCGGCAGCACGCTCCCCCTGCGCTGCGCCGCCGGTCTCCGCTGTGTGTTATGGAGCGAGGACACAGGGAGCGTCCTCGCTCCCATGGTAACCCAGAGTGGGGAGGACCCGGCACAAGGAGATCCTTTTTCGCTTCCGTCTCACCCCTTTAGTTTATTGTCTGTGGAGGCATTTTTTCACGCTTTGGGTCTTCTTTATAAAGAACCTGATATGGCCGCTGTTGCTGAAAACCAGCTAAGTACACTCCGTCATTACTGTGCGGAGTTTCGTAAATGGTGTGTCTCCTCAGAATGGAACGATCCTGCGTTAAGAAGTCAGTTTAAGGTGGGACTGTCTGATCACCTTAAGGACTTACTTGTTAGTTATCCTTCCCCGGATACTCTAGACGCGACTATGACCTTAGCCATCAGACTTGACCGACGGTTACGGGAGAGAAAGAAGGAACGTCTAACTACCCCTCAAGTGTTTGTTCCGCCCAAGGTTCCCCTTCAGAGACCTCCTACTGCCGAAATCCTGGAGGAGCCCATGCAACTGGGATTAACAATGAGGGATCAGAGACGCTTGAAGGGAGCCTGTTTCTACTGCTGTGATTTAAACCATTGGCTCCAGCAGTGCCCAAGTCTTTCCCGAGGAGTAAGGTATCTCCCAAGGTGGTAAGAGAAATGTTTTTTTTACCTACTGTATTACCATTTCATATTACTTGTGTAAGGGTTCAGGAGAGGCATTCGTTGACTCCAGATCTGCATCTAATTTTATTGATTATAAGTTTGCTCAATCTTTGGGAGTGCCTATAATTCCTTTAAGAAGTGTAATTCAAATTATTGCTCTAGATTCCACCCCTCTTAGTAATGGGAGGGTAGAGTTTTGTACTCCTGATGTTACCTTAACTGTAAGAATTTCTTATTCCGAGGTTTGTTCGTTTCTTGTTTTGAAAAATTTACCTGCAGATCTTGTTCTAGGTATGCCTTGGTTAAAGGACCACAATCCTGTAATCAACTGGTCGTCAGGTGAATTAGAAAAATAGGGGACTAATTGTGATAAATATTGCAAGTCAGTACTGCAGGCTGGGACCACTGTGGAGTCACTAATTCTTCCGGAGTATACCAGAGACTTTTCAGATGTATTTTCCATGTCTGAGACTGACTTCCTTCCTCCCCATCGGCCTTATGATTGTTCAATTGATCTTGTTGAAGGGTCCAAATATCCCAAGGGCCGTATCTATAACCTTTCTGCCCCGGAGCGTCAGGCTATGAGGGAGTACCTTAAAGAGAGTCTGGTTAAGGGTCATATCAGGCCCTCAGTATCGCCAATGGGGGCAGGCTTCTTCTTTGTCAACAAGAAGGATGGAGGGTTGAGGCCGTGCATTGATTATAGAGAGTTGAACAAAATCACTGTTAAAAACAAATATCTGTCTCTTGCCGAGTTTGTTATCAATAACCTCAATACATCCTCTGGGGTATCGCAGTTCTTTTGTAATATGGGTTTTCATCCGCGTTTTGGTTCTTTCTCCTTGTCAGCATCTGTTGTTCCAGAGGTCAATTCATTTTCTCAAACACTGTGCACAGTTTGGGCACAGGTTCAATTGAACCTGAAAAAAGCCCAAGAAATCCAAAAGGTTAAGGCAGATAAGAGGCGCTCGCGTGGTATTGACTTTAAGGTGGGGGACAAAGTATGGCTTTGTACAAAAAATCTGCATCTGAAGGTACCTTCCTATAAGTTTGCTCCTCGGTTTATTGGTCCATACGAAATTACCAAGGTGATCAATCCAGTGTCCTTTAAGCTGTGTCTACCTGACTCCTTTCGTATACACAATGTGTTTCATGAATCTTTGTTAAAGGGTTATGTTACTTATGTTACATTTGTCCGGAGGAGCAGCCTCCACCTCCTGTGGAGGTGGCAGGGCAAGCAGAGATTTCAAGAATTGTTGAAGTGAGAAAGGTCCGGAACTCCTTCCAGTATCTTGTACACTGGAAAGGGTTTGGTCCGCAGGACAGATCTTGGGTACTGTTGACTAGGATGCATGCTGATTCTCTTATTAGGAAATTTCACCTCTTGCATCCCGCGAAGCCGGTTCCCATAGTGAAGGGTCCAGTGGCCCCTAGTGAAGGGGGGGGGTACTGTCACAGGGAGCCGGAGGCACGCTCTCCCTGCGCTGCGCACCGGTCTCCGCTGTGTGTTATGGAGCAAGGATGCAGGGAGCGTCCTCCCTCCCATGGTAAAAAAGAGCCGGGAGGACCCGGTGCGCTCTCTGATGCCGCGTGCCTGGCGTCCTCCCCGCCCCCCTTAGATAACGAACAGAGGGAGGACCCGGCGCGCTGTCAGGTTATGTGCAGCCGGCATCCTCCCTCCCCTTAGGCAACGAGCAGGTAGGGGGTTGAGCGCTGGCAGTGATAAGCCAGTGCTCATTTGAATATTATAATTAGGGTCACGTGGCGCTGGCCACGTCACGTGACCCATCTGGAGGGCTATTTAAACAGGCAACCTGCTGGTCACAGGTTGCCTGTGATTGGTCTATACCTCCAGTGCTTGTGTTTGTTCCCAGATATTGACTACTGTGTTTTTGGACTTTGGCTTACGTATTTTAACTTCGCTTTCTGCTTTCTCCCCTGGTTTTGGCGTCACATCCTGTTATAACTCTTGGCTTGCTGACCCTCCTATATATTGTGTGTGTTCTGTCTTTGTTTGTTTATTTCTCCTTGTGTTCCCCTTCCCTTTACGTCCCAGCACTTATTCAGGCTAGGGATTGCCGCCCAATTACGCGCAGTTAGGACGGGCTGTGTAAGTAGGCAGGGACAGAGGTTGGGGCTCAAGACAGGGCTCATTATTCCCTATCGTGACACTACCACTCCCATCCTCTGCACTGGCTCCTCAGGGGCTCACTGCAGCTTCTATAAAGTATATTTCTAAATGCTATAAAGAACAACTCAGGCAATCATGTTCAGGAAGCAGAATAAAAAATACACAGTCAAAAAATAAAAACACATACAAATACAAAAAAAAGGAATATATGTCAGTACATAGTTTTACCTGGCAAGTAGCCTGGTAGCACATTCTCTTCGAGCTTTTTTTAACTCTTTTATGATTTGAAGTGTTTCGTTTTATGCTCGGAGTGAAATTTCACCTCTTGGAATGCTAATTTTTTTTAGTGTATTCTGGGGAAATTTGTATTTGCCGGTCTTAATAAATGACCCCCCTTTTTTGTTAATTGAAGGTGCCGGAAAAAAACATGAGGCACAACAAACAATAATTTGTGGCATGGGGTAATTACTTTATGTTAGGGATAAAGTTATTTTGCTGACAGGAACATATTATGGACTGAGTACAGGTGCTGTTTGGTGCTGAAATTGATGTTCATGGGTATGGACAGATGTGCACATTTTTGGGTGGAGGAGGATTTTTTAAATACTTTTTTCATTTCATTTATTTTATTTCATTTTATTTACATTTTTCGATATTCATTTATTTATTCTTTTCTTACTATGGGGCACAGGTTAGCAGTAGGCACCTTATCTATCTTTCGCATTGTACACTGGGGCTGATGGTACTGGATTGGAACTATATGAAAATTCTTTTGGGCCGTCCTAGCTATAACTGCAGAAATGCAGTAAACTTGGGGAGAGTTGCATATTTTGGAAATATATACTTTTAAAATAAATCTTTATATTTAGCATTTCATTTATATTATTTTATTTATAGAAATGGCACAATGAGACAGCCAACTCCTTTGATTACTTCCAATACTTTCTATAATCAATGTTGATTGCAGCATCTAAGCAGTTAAAATACCAGGATCTGAATTTTCTCTGATCTTGGGGAATTTAAGAAGAATTATATAAAAACGTGGGCAACCCCTGTAAATGGCCTAAAATAACATATGACTGTATACTCACCTGCTTACTCCTCTGCTTCTTCCTGCACCATTCTCCAGTCCTCTCCACTGCCATTTGTTTTTCTGGCTGCAGTGGTGATGTTCTGTGCACACAGGTCACTGCTGCAGCCAATCGCTAGCCTTAGCAGAGACTTCTCATGTGTTGCATGAGTCCATTGATAGGCTCCAACGGTGACTTCTGCATGGAACATCACCACTGCAGCCAAGAAGATGATGTCAGCAACAGGAGGACCGGAGAACAGGGAGTATCCATTCATTTATTATTTTACAGGGGTTGCCCAGTTTTTACGTAACTCAGACAACCACTTTAACATGGTAGTGAAGCAGTCAGTCACATGCTGTATCATCACCTGAGCAATGGTCGTTTTCTGGCATTATACCTATGACGTATAATATTTTCATGGATTGCCAAGCATTTGCCTCCTGTGTGTCATATACATACCAAAGACACTTAAGATTAATGCCATGGATACTTCTATATAAAACCAGGGCCTAGAGAAAAGTGAAAATGTTAAAATTCTGTTCCGGATTGTTAGTTAAAAATGCTCAACCTGGTGAATCAATTCTCTACAGGCCACATTATATTTATGGGTACCGCAAAGATCGCAGTGAGTGAGTCATGGAGAGGCCAGAACCCAGCGAGGCACACAGCGTCCACAACTCAGATGGATATAAAGCTTTCACCTTCGAAATATTCTTTACTACAATTTTGTTTTGGAGCAGAAACAGAAGTTTCATAAAATGTGTTAAACTAATGGACAGTGGGCACATATCGGGACATATAGCTCTGTTTTTACTGTTCTCTTTCTGCCGGATATTTTTTAATGATGAGATGAGTGGATAGGATAGGCTTTTGTGTAGGAGGAAAACAAAATTTTTTAGATAAAAGCCAAAAAAACATTACATATAAATTGGAGGATAATAGATGCATATAAGAAAAAAATACAGTGCCTTGCGAAAGTATTCGGCCCCCTGGAACTGTCAATCCTTTTGCTACATTTCAGGCTTCAAACAAAAAAACATTTAAAATTTTAGGTGAAGAATCAACAAGTGGGTCACAATTGTGAAGTGGAATGAAATTTATTGTATCATTTAAACTTTTTTTGTAATAATAAAACTGAAAAGTTGGGCGTGCAAAATTATTTGGCCCATTTACTTTCAATTCAGAAAACTCACTCCAGAAGTTCATTGTGGATCTCTGAATGATTCAATGTTGTCCTAAATGACTGATGAAGATGAATAGAATCCACCTCCGTATAAATGCACCTGCTCTGTGATAGTCTCAGGGTTCTGCATCATGAAGACCAAGGAACACACCAGGCAGGTCCGTGATACTGTTTTTGGAGAAGTTTAAATCCGGATTTGGATACCAAAAGATTTCCCAAGCTTCAAACATCCCAAGGAGCACTGTGCAAGCGATCATATTGAAATGGAAGGAGTATCAGACCACTGCAAATCTACCAAGACTCGGCCGTCCCTCTAAACTTTCATCTCAAACAAGGAGAAGACTGATCAGAGATACAGCCAAGAGGCCCATCATCACTCTGGATGAACTGCAGAGATCTACAGCTGAGGTGGGAGAGTCTGTCCATAGGACAACAATTAGTCGAACACTTCACAAATCTGGCCTTTATTGAAGAGTGGCAAGAAGAAAACCATTTCTCAAAGATATCCATAAAAAGTCTTGTTTACAGTTTGCCACAAGCCACCTGGGAGACACACCAAACATGTGGAAGAAGGTGCTCTGGTCAGATGAAACCAAAATCGAACTTTTTGGAAACAATGCAAAACGATATGTTTGGCGTAAAAGCAACACAGCTCATCACCCTGAACACACCATCCCCACTGTCAAACAGTTTTATTATTACAAAAAAAGTTTAAATGATCCAATAAATTTCGTTCCACTTCACAATTGTGACCCACTTGTTGTTGATTCTTCACCAAAAATTTAAAATGTTATATCTTTTTGTTTGAAGCCTGAAATGTGGCAAAAGGTTGAAAAGTTCCAGGGGGCCGAATACTTTCGCAAGGCAACTGTACTTACAGGAAACATTTCCTCTATGTTAGAAATGGGACAACTGTAGGAGAATTATAATATTAATACAGAATGATATCCTTCAGCTGATTTTCTTCACCTTTGGCAAAGGCATGGTTCCTTATCTTGTTAGGGAAATTATTCATTTATACATACAGGTTGTCTTCCCCTGGACTTTAGGGCTTTTTACTTTTTTTCAGAACCTGGGCAGGGGTGTAGTTAAGAGCTCATGGGGCCTAGTGCAAAAGTTCAGCTTGGTACCCCCTTCCCTTAGTGATTTGTGGTCAGGGGCAGGGAAACACATCTCCTTCGTGCTGCCTGAGACAAAAATTAAAATGGCACCCCTCATGCCACATTATTGACCTAACCCGCTCCCTCTAGCCAGAGGTATAACTTGACCAGCATGCACTTTCTATAATACCGGTGTTCTCTTATGCGGCGCAAGCATACCTCCCAACTTTTGAAAATTGCAAAGAGGGACAATGTGTGTGGTGTGCAACACAGCAGTTTTATTTCATACTAGGCCACGCCTCTAACTCCACCCAAAGCATAATTACTGAAGCCCCTGCGGCAATTTTTTTCTTGTGCTTCAATGTCCATATAAATATTAGCACATAAATAATCAGATTATATATATATTTTAAAGTCAGAATTGCACCAAACAATGAAGTTTTGGTCTAATATGCAGGTAGAAACCATGCAGACACTTTAGTAAGGAGCAAATTTAGTAAATTTATTAATGCACATTTATGTATTAATTCCCCAGGTCAAAAAGAGGGACATTTAGCAATCAAAGCGGGACAGAGGGACTTGGGTCAAAAAGAGGGAGGTATGCGCAAGGGTCTTTGGGCCCCCTTAGGCTCCTGGGCACAATAGTAATTGCTACCTTTGCATCCCTCCTTTAACTATGCCCATGAATCTGGGTCTAATGGTGGATCTTCTGGTGGGGCAATCTGACCCTGATGGCACCCTCTTGAACACAACCCTCCAAGATAAGTCTGTGGTACCATGTAACTCCTTCTTTACCAAAGGCAATTCTTAATTTGCAGTATACAACAATACCATGTCATGTGCTGCCTTTGATAGGACACATTCTGCTAATGGAAGGGTGGCCTTCCATTTTGGCTAGTGCATTGGAGGTATATAGGATATCAACAAACTATGGCTGCCCATTGATATGAAAGAATATAGTCATGTTCTGCAAGAGAACTTACATTGTGGTTCCCAGTACCAAACTATTGTGGGGCTCTAGGTGATCAACATGAGGCGAACCTCAAACATAAGAAGGGCCATTAAAAACAGAAAAGAACTATAGGATTCACCCTCTCGACTCATTTCAAATCTGGCTTTCCATAATAAAGTAAACAAAGTAAAGGTGAATAAGGCTCCAGGACTGGATGGGTTACACCCAAGAGTTCTTAAGGAACTTAGTTCAGTAATTTCTTTGCCCTTGTATATAATATTCAAACATTCTCTGGTGACTGGCATAGTGCTGAGGGACTGGCTTAAAGCAAATGTGGTGCCCATCTTCAAGAAGGGCTCTAGGTCATCCCCGGGGAATTACAGACTGGTGAGCTTAACGTCCATGGTGGGGAAACTTTTTGAGGGTCTAATAAGGGACTATATACAGGAATATGTTTTGGATAATAGTATTATAAGTGATAACCAGCATGGTTTTACTAAGGACAGAAGCTGTCAGACTAACCTGATTGGTTTTTATAAAGAAGTGAGTAGAAGTCTGGATAGAGGGGCGGCTGTGGATATTGTGTATTTGGACTTTACAAAAGCGTCTGACACGGTCCCTCATAGACGCCTAACGGGTAAATTAAGGTCGGTTGGATTAGAAAATCTACTCTGTAACTGGATTAAGAACTGGCTGAAAGAGCGTACTCAACGAGTGGTGGTGCATAGACGAGCAACTAAACTGATAAGGGGCATAGAGCATCTTAGCTATGAAGAAAGATTGAAGGAGTTAAACTTGTTTAGTCTTGAGAAGAGACGTATAAGGGGGACATGATCAACCTGTATAAGTATGTAAATGGCCCATACAAAAAATATGGTGAAAAACTGTTCCAGGTAAAATCCCCTCAAAAGACAAGGGGGCACTGCCTCCACCTGGAGAAGCAAAGGTTCAGACTCCAGGGGCGTCAAGCCTTCTTTACTATGAGAACTGTGAATCTGTGGAACGGTCTACCGCAGGAGCTGGTCACAGCAAAGACAGCTGAGGGCTTCAAACCAGGCTTAGATAAATTCTTAGAGAAAAAGAAGGTCACCACATATTAAGAAATGTAGAGCCATGTCTTAAGGTTACCCGTCCCCCTCCCCTTCATCACTCCTACCCCCTCCCTTGGTTAAACTTGATGGACATGTGTCTTTTTTCAACCATATTAACTATGTAACTATGTAATATTGAATCCTTTGAAATCAAGATTCAAGCTCTTTTTGCAGATGAACAGACTTATATTGCAGTATATCCATGTCATGGTACCCTAATTAGGTTGAATTAATGAGAAATACATATTTCCTGTTGATCTGGAAATTAACTCTTAATAGGCAAGCTGTATTAGTCCTCTCATCCTGTTGGCAATGATCTACTAAAGTGTTAATGTGGACAAAAAATCTATTTCTTTCTCTGGAGCTCCCCCTAGCTGGGATTTGTTGTAGAAGCCTCAGAAAAGTAATCCAACATTATCCTTCATTCTGACCTATTCACATACATCTTGCTGCAGCAGTTTTGGTCATTTCTTTAGGAAATCAAACATTTCCAGAAAACATTGACCTAATGGAAAGGTGCCTTCACATATTTCTTGATTGTCTGGGTCGCATGGTTTGTTTTATATGATTCAATTAAGCATCCTCAATTCTTATTTTCCAGTGCCGTTAATTTTCGAGTTTGTTGATATCTGCTTGGGTCGTTTTGCCTGTTACCTTCCAAATGTCGCAGAACAATAAACTTATTTAACATAACTGGTTATTATGAGGCAGAACTTTGAATGCTTATAAATGGGATCAATAGGGGTAGTTGCCCTAATCCCTCCATCAAATTGGGGCCACCAAAAAAAAAATTTTTCTTGAGCCCCCCAAATCCTGAGCTAACCACTCCAGACCAGGTAGAACACTTTGGCCTGGACACCTACCTAGATCAATCCTTGCATCACTGTAAACTGAATCTCCAATTCTCCCTAAGGTATCCTTTCAGGAGGCTACACGTCTTCCTTACAGGTCAAGTGTGGCAGGAAAGTGCACATGGCTTTTCATTGTTACACATGCAGAATGTGAGACCTTGGAATTGTGATGGCATCAGTCTGGGTCTACTTATGTGTTACAAGAAAAATTGCCAGTGAAAAATTAATTGATATTTGGTATAATTGAAGAGACTGGGATCTGAACATTAATTAGTACTACTCTAGAAGTACATACACATTTACAATAGGGCAGTGCAAGGATATGATGTTATGTGGTTTCTTAGGTAATATCTGTGTGATGACCCAACAATCAGATATCTGCCTATGTATAGCTACGCAGCCCATTTTGCTGTGCCTTATGAGGACATACGAATGTGAAAGAGTGGTAAACCTGATCTAAGCTCCCCTATAAGCCCCATTCCCTTTTTGAGCAAGTCTGAAAAAAAAGTGTAGAAACCCTAGTTGCACCTAATCATGCCAATAGTAAAGTAAGAATTCTTTCAAAAATAGGCGTGTTAATAGTTTAAATTTATTCTGCAGCAAGACATCGACCCCAAGCATACAGCCAATGTCATTAGAACTATCTTCAGTGTAAAGAAGAACGACGAGTCCTGGAAGTGATGATATGGACACCACAGAGGTCTGAACTCAACATCTATCTGGGATTACATGAAGAGTCAGAAGGATCTGACATCCACAGAAGATCTGTGGTTAGTTCTCCAAGATGTTTAGAACAACCTCTCTGCTGAGTTCTTTCGTATACTGTGTGCAAATGTATCTAGAAGAACTGATGTTGACTTCATTTAGATTTTTCTTGTTCATTTTTTAGTTGATAAAAATAAACTATTAACACTTCCGTTTTCTAAAGCGTTCTTACTTTGCAGCATTTTTCCCCACTCCTGCCTGAATCTTTTGCACAGTACCGCAGATGCAGACATAATCTAATTCACATGATAGTTCAAACAGCTAGCAAATAATACCTCAGTTTAAAAAAAGTACAGAAGATATATGAAATAAATTTCTTTTTTCATCATTATACATTAAATATTAGCTCTAAATATTCCATGACACTTTCCCAATACACAATTTATATGTCTCCTATTAGCAAGAGTTAACGTGGACCCTCTTGTGAATTTCAACGCAGCCGGGTATCGATATCATTTGCACTTTATTATGCTCCGTTTCTCAGCCCCATAGCAGAACCGTTGCCGTTTTTTACTGTCTGTCCTATTTGATGGATGCGGAAGTGAATATATTCCTCCCTTAGTAGCGAGGGCTGTCTCTTGTCCGGCAGCAGCTGTATATTCTTCACATTGCACCTATGTCCTGCTTAATACGCCTGGCACGCCGCTATCCTTTTCACTGCTCCCAATCCCCATGCCACACTTTCAGTGCCCTGATTTTATCTGAGCAGCACTCTGCTGCAGCCCCTGCTCCAGTAATTACTGTGGAGACAAAGCTCGGACATTGCCCTACCTGCTCCATACTGATTCACCGTTCTCTACCATTATCGCCTACCCACACACATCTTCCAGCACACGTCTCATTTCTCCTAGTTTATGTACTGACGCTATACACTCAGGTAATAACCCAACTCTTGCGGTGTGCTCTGAAAAAAGAATCAATCTCACAGTAACAGAGAAAAGGTAAAACTAAGGGCATGCTGCTGTACCATAGGCAGCTCCACTAGGGGGCAGCAGAGAGCGAGGCTATGCAGATATTAGAAAAAGGTGGAAACATCTAGCACAATAAGCTCACTTTTTAGCTGAAGACCTGCAAAATAGGACACAATAAAAAAAACTGTTTAAAAGCAAATCTAACATGTTTACATCCCAGTGATGCATTAGGACATAATACTTCATGTCTTTATGCAAAAAAATCTGTTTCTGCACCAAACAATCCAAAAGAGCAGTTCTAGCAGATAGCTAATGGTGCTTTCCAGTACTTAGATACTGATGGTCTAGCCTCCGAAAAGTGATCAATATCAGATCAGTGGGGGTCCATCGCCGGGCACCACCAATGATTGGAACCAGAAGCACCACTGTGCAGTAGTGACCATGCCAGAACACCGCCATTGGAAACTATAAAGTGTCTGGAACCTTCTGTTCACTGTATGGCAGCTTCCAAAAACAGCTGTTCAGTGAGGGTGCAAGAGGCCGTACCCCCAACAAACTGATATTGTTTGTACATGTTCGCATCAGGTATGATGACTTAAAAATTACTGTTTTTCGGCAGTACTTGGCATCTGCTGGTCATTTGAAATGAAACAGCATGAGAGCAGGAGACACAAGTGATGATATAAATGATCACAGTTATGGAAAACATAACAATAACGATTATATGTAAAAGACCTGCTAATAATGTTTGCTTTATCAATCTGATAATTTAGTTTGTTTTAGCAATCTGTCATTCCTTGTGGAAGGAACCACACAGTCATGTTCTGCTGACAGAAGCTGCATAAAGCGCCATGCTCTTTAAAGGGATGCTCTACTTTTAATCACTGCCATATCTAAGGGGTATGCAATCAGAGTGACACTGAAACTCGGCTTCAAAAAATCATCAAATGTAATACAGTGTAATACTTGTTAATGGGATTTTACAACATTCTATTCATACATAGTGGATTGTTCAGTTGCAAATTTTCAAATCCATAGCAATGCAATCATATTGCATACGTGCTGCAGATTTCATCTTTTGCAAGGAGGTACTGACTTGTAATTTGGATTTCCTGCAGAACTTCTTACATCATTTATTTCATATTATTGTCATACCATTTTCCTTTTCTGCTCTTTCAGGACTCAGCTTTCTTAAAGAAATACAATCCTTTTTGGGATATGAATGCATGCAAATTTCATTTTCCCTAAACTTGTAGGGTTCTGTGTTACTGTTTTTGTAGACAAATATCAATCCACAGGTGGTAGTTTTAAATCTATATTTTGCCTAAAACACGACAGCCTTTTAGAGTTAAACTTTATTCATTAGGATCGTAGGACCTGTCACTGTTGTGTACCATTAGGGCATGGTCTTACTGACGGGTTCCCTTTGAATAATAAAGTTATTGGTGCCTGCAACTACCACTAGGGGGAGCTTAGGAGATGACTGCATACAGTTTATAAATTGAATTCAATAACAAAACAGAATGTTCCACTGATGATGTCTGCAAAATCTGCAGCTATAACTTTATCATTAAAAGGGTTGCTGGGTCTTAAGAAAACTTTTGATGTGCCAAAAGTTTTGAATGGTGGTGGTCTGAGTGCTGAGATCCCCGCTGATCGCTAGAAAGAGGAGAGAGAAGTGCTAACATATCTTGCTCTTTCTCCTTCCTGCAGGGGATGAAATGAGACAGACTGGATAAAAAGTCTATGGGTCGGTCTCAATTCCATCTTCGGCAGCAAGGATAGAGCGCGATATGCGAAAGCTTCTCTCTCAGTTTTCTGAAAACTCAGTGACTCTTTAACTGTTGTTGTATCAGAATAACTTTGATCACTATAATGATATGATGAGGTCAATCAAAATGTAATATTAAACCAGAAAATGACATGGGGGAAGATTTATCAAAATTGGAGTAAAGTAGAACTGGCTTAGTTAACCATAGCAACCAATCAGATTCCACCTTTGATTTTTCAAAGCTCCTTTGGAAAATGAAACGTGGAATCTGATTGGTTGCTATTGCTGTGCTCCGGCAGTCCATTGCATAAGGTGTTTATGTGCTTGGCTTAGGTATTCCCTTCCTAAAGGTTGTATATAGGGAGGAAGCATAGCAAAAATCTTGAGCAGCCATCAAATCAACAGCACATGTCCTGCCCCTGAGGGAAAGAACTGCTGGAAATAACAGAAAGTTTAGCAGCCATACAAGAAGAGGCGTATGCTTTGGGCTATAGATTTCCCTGCTATATTAAAGAAACAGACTGGCCACCTGAAATACAGATATAGAGAGAGTTAGAGCAAGAAATTGTATCCTTGGCCAAGTTGGGAAGATTGTACAAGTCATCTATAAAGGAACTGAGATGGGAAATTTATACCTATATGATATGTGTGGGATAATAACTGTCTATCTCTGCCAGCACGTGTATTTTGAAATGCTGAACTTGATAGTAAACCAGATAATCTGTTACCTCAAACTGGCCATGTTATTGCATGCACCAACACCTGCATCGCCACAGCAACATACTTCACCATCTCTATGGGAACCCTGCCTTGCACCTTCAAAATCCATTGGTATCAAAGGCGCCAAATCACCAGCAAAGAGAAGACTCCCAAACCCAGGGTGTGCCCTAATGGGAAGAAAGGATGCACCTCTCCCATAACTGCGTGGCACAGGGAGCATCAGAGGACTGCCTCTGTGAGTACTACTTCTCCTATCATTGCTACCACTGCCACTCTTCTCCGCCTCCTCCTCCTCCCGGGCACACTGCACTGAGACCAGTTTTTCTTTACACCAGTTTTGATAAATCTCCCCCTATGGTATTACCGGTGGATATTAATTTGAACTTCTGCAGATACATTTTCAGTGGTATCACATGGAAAGTGTCCATCACCGAGAGGCTTGAAAGTACCAGGTATGAGTTAGGGTGCAGCCAGCCCTACCACGGCAGCGTAAGCTTGCGGTTCAATCATGTGGTCATAGGCTGCTGCGAGAGGGAATGGCTTGGTGAGCGAGTCTAATGAATAATACATGACTTGTTACGGCAATACCATTTAGGTGTGACAACATGGAATGGTGGCAGAGATGTGGCTGAAAACTGCACCAACATGTGGTTCTACTGCAAACACACACAGATTTGAAACCTGAGACTAGTTCCACATTTGCGGTAAAGCTATTCGGCAGGCTGTTCCGGCAAAGGAGCTCACTATATCCAGCCATTCACCACCAGACCCTATTGACTATAATGGGATCCAGCGCGGATCCAGGTGGTGTCCTGCATGAGCTCCTGGTTTCAGACAGGCAAAAATGAGTGCACGAACTGTGCACATGACCGAAACTGGGCGAACTACCATCGAATCCCATTATAGTCGATGGGTTCCAGTGGTGCACGGCCCTATCCAGCTAGGTCGCATACAGTGAACTATGGCAGGATGTTCATCTGCTGGATAGCTTTACTGTAGATGTTGAACTAGCCTAACACTAATGGGTCATAAAGTGTTTGCGATTTTACAGGTAAACATTAGTTTTATACACAAAACTGTGCGGTCTGTAACAATCAGTTTGGAAACCATGCTGAGCTGCGGTAGAACTAGATGCAGGTGTGGTTTTTAGCACCGTCCTGGCCTTGACTTGGTCGCAGGGAGCCTCTTTGTGTGACTGCACCCTTACTGACCTACACTACACGATAAAATAATGATATTGACATCAAATCCTAATTATAACTCCTGATCCGATCTTGAGCCCACCGCAGGAGGAACACCAATGTACAATGAGACAGGTCAGCTGCATGAATACATTCCAGGCTCCATGCAGAGCAAGGACAGACTATGCAAAACTCTGCAGTCCTGGTGAATGTGGAAGCAGACTTCTGCGAAATGTGCTGTACCTGTGAGCTGAGGAGATCTGACAGGACGCTGCGCAGACGGGAGGGGGGCTGCCCCCCTTTTCTTGTTCGCAGGTGAGGGATCGCTGGGGAATATCTACATTATGTTAATTGCACATTACTTTGCAAAGAACCTGACGCCACCTGTTCCTTCCCTCATTCTGCATGCAAAAGATGGACATAACTCAACAGTGAGCAGCGCAGGCCTGATTTAAACACCACTGGCTCTTCCCGCTCCCCCTCCCCGCTCTACCTGCAGCTGTTTTCTTTAACAGTATCACTGCTGGAGAGAATGGCGCAGAGATGGACTTTTCTGGATTTACTCGTGTTTGGAGTGATGCATAAAGGCCTGTTTTGGTCCTATGACCAACTAACTTTGGATATGTGAAGACTTGGTGGAAGAAGACTATCTGCGTGGTTGCTCTGGGTTGACGTTGGACACGTAATAAAAATAACACCTACACTACACAACATGTACAATAATGTAATGAAGACAATGCAATTGATGGCAATGATCACACCATATATTCACTGGAGTAAACCCGATATGAGATTGGGTTGCGTCACATAAAATTTAGTGACCCTAGGCAAGTCTATGGGGAGTGATGTTATGTGACTTATGGCTGCAGAGTAGTTTTGGTTAATGCCACACAAGTCTTGAAAGGGTTCAAAAGCCATTTCTAAGCATCTGGGAATTCATTGTACCACAGAGCCCTTCGAATACACAAAAACAGAACAGGATGAATCTTATTAAGAGTGTCAGGTCTATAAAGATTTCTCCAAGGGCACAAGACATCACTGATGAACAACTCAAGGACTGCTGGCTGCTCTAAACTCAGCTATGGTCAATGCACATTACCCCTTGATAAGAAAATTATGGACCAAAAATAGGATTCCTGGGTGTGTAGCAAAGACCTGAGAATTGCTGGCTGAATGCTTGGGGTGCAACTAGAGTTCTATGGGCCCCTGGATACATTTTGACTCTCCCCTGCCCCTCCAGATTGTTGCCCCACACAGTAATACTGCTCCTTTTAGTGCCTTACACAGTTATATTCCCCCATACAGTAACAGTGCCATGCACCCTTTTGGGCCACAGCTGCCATGAAATCTCCAGTGGTTACGGGAGTCAAGTTACTCACTATGCTGCTAACTAATGCTCCAGACCCCCTCCCCTCCTTCCTCAGTCAATGCTTAGGGTTCCATGGGTATTTAAGGTGCTATCTCCATGCTGAGGGTGCCTGAGTATTAAGGTTCTGAGCAAAGTCTAGTGGTATTGTGATTCTCTTGTGTTTTGCCTGCGTTTATCCTGAGTATGTTTCTATCTGGGATTGTGCCAGGAGGTAGCTGTCTGGTTGCTTCCCTGCAGCGAATGGAAGCTTCCTTAACAGAGGTTAAAGGGTAAATACCAGGGGTGCACCTTTATTGTTAGACCTATGCCAAACCAGTTCATTGGCACAATGAGTCTACACTCACTATCCATAATACCCATACAGTATAAACTCTCCCTTTGAGCCTCATACAAACGCCAGGCACTGTGCCACATGTTGTATAGTGGCTGTATTTGGTATTTCAGACCATTTACTTTAATAGAACTGATCTCCACCTAGGAAATGTGACCAATAAATCTGATGTCACTGGCTTAGAAAGATGTCGTAGCACTCATCAGAGGCTCACAGCCTCTTCAAACAGCTGATCAGCGGGGGTCCTGGAGTAAGAATATTGATGACCCATCCTGAAGATAAGCCACCAGCCCTGTACAATTGGAAAACCCTTTAAATAGAGGAATAATTCAAAAAGCAGTGTGACTCACGGATGTGGGTTCCCTTTATCTCGTATTACAAGTGTTACAAATACGTGATAATAGCAATTGAAAATACTTTTTTCATAGTACTGTTTAATAAAAAAATAGTTAAGTTATGCTTCTAGAAATTTAGCCAGTTTATGCCTATGATGTGAAAATACATGATTAGCTGGCGCCATCTGGTGGAAAGCAGTAACAGTTCTGCAGATGACACTGCATATCAGCACAAGCTAGAAACAGAGGTCATTATAAGGCATGGGATTGCATTCTCTGAAGACATGCATCATACAGCGCTCCCTCAGACCTCGCGCTATGTATACACAATATATTAATTTCCCTTTAAGAAAATGAGGACAGACACAGACTTACAGCAATAAATCAGATCACTGCTTTATTAATGGTAATCATAACCAAAAGAAGTTGCTTATAATCCTGGTGCGGTCGAGCTGCTGTAACCGCCTGCAGATTACCTCTAACTGCCATGGTTCCACTACAAGTAGTAATCTGCAGGCGGTTACAGCGGCTTGGTGGTACGGTGTACGTGCACCTTTTAAAGGAGTTTTACGGGTATTCAGAAAATGAAAAAACTTAAATATTACTTTATTATAAATATTTTCCCAAATACCTTTCATTAGTTATAATTGCTTGTTATGTCTGGGAAGCAATTATTAGGAGAAATAAAATGGCCGCCATCCTATTGGTACACACAAACCTGTCCTAATCACACAGCAGGAGAAGTTACTTCACAACACTGAGGTAAAGAGCTGCCTCATCCTCCTCTCTGCTCTGCTTGTCAGGGATTATGATCCAGAATTCAGCTGATAAGATCTTCAGCTGAATCTCTGTGGGAATGGAGTTCATGAGGAGACATGAAGTACACAGAGGAGGTGGCGATGTGGATAATGAGCAGCAGCACTTGTATGCAGTCTCCATTACCACAGTCTGTCCTGTCCATCCTCTCTGTACTTCATGTCTCCTCATGAACTCCATTTCCACAGAGATTCAGCTAAAGATCTTATCATCTGTGTTCAGAATCATAATCCCTAACAAGCAGAGCAGAGAGGAGGATGAGGCAGCTCTTTAGCTCAGTGTTGTGAAGTAACTTGTCATCTGTATGATTAAGGCTACTTTCACACTAGCGTTTTTTCTGGATCCGGCAGAGTTCAGCAAAAACGATTCTGCTACTGATAATACAACCATTTGCATCTGTTATGAACGGATCTGTTTGTATTATCTTTAACATAGCTAAGACTGATCTGTCATGAACACTATGGAAAGTCAATGGGGGACGGATCCGTTTTCTATTGTGTCAGAGAAAACTGATCTGTCCTCATTGACTTGCATTATGGGTCATGACGTCTTGGTCCTCATCCCAGGACGGAAAGAAAACAGCAGCATGCTGCGGTTTGCTCTCTGGTATGAGAACGGAATGGAATGCTTTTTGGAGCACTCCGTTCTGTTCAGTTCAGTTTTGTCCTCATTGACAATAAATGGGGACAAAACGGAAGCATTTTTGCCCGTATTGAGACCCTATGACAGATCTCCATACCGGAAAATATTAGCGCTAGTGTAAACGTAGCCTAGGGCAGGTTTTGTATGTACTAATAGGACGGCAGCCATTTTGTTTCCCCTGATGATTGCTCCTCAGACAAAAAGAGCCATTATAACTAATGAAAGGTAATTGAGATTATATTTATAATAATGTAATATTTAGGTATTTTCAGTCATTTTATTTTCTTAATTCCCAGAGAACCCCTTTAATAAATAAGACCTCATCATATTTGTCGTTAATCTCTCCATTGACACGGATGTTCAGCTCTGTTAACACATTTTTCAAAGCCAACTAGAGCAAGTATGAAAACCTCCTTCCTTCTTCCCCCTGGTGGAATCTACTCCAGTTTTTAGCAAAAGTATAAGGTAAGTGAAGAACTGAAATGCTGTCATGTAGTCATTTAATTGAATTGTCATTTGACAGCAGTCGATGTTTCAGTGTGAGGCTATAAAATACAAATCTTTTCATTTGTATGACGGATACATGCAGCATCGGGGTTTAAAGAACTTGTCCCAAAATGTAATTTTATGATCTGTCAGATTTATCCCACAAGTAAAGCTCACCATACACACTGGATAAGACAGCGATCAACTAATTTCATCAAGAATGGACTGCGATCAAATACTTATAGGGACCTCCCAACAGCAGATGACAGGGAAAAGAGGATATGCTGTATTTTTTATACCTGCGGGAGAGACTGCTGCCAGTATGAAAGAAATAGTGATACCTCTCTCTGGTCCTGTGCGTGGCTAAAAATACTGCATCAAAAACTGCATGTGTGAATCCAGCCATCTAGAAAGGATTGTGCAGCACAGCAAATATCCATTGGGTCATGAAAGGCAGGGGTGGATTGGCCATAGACTTTACAGGGAAATTTCCGCCAATGTCCAGGGGGCCGCCTGAGCCCTTCTCACAGCCGGCCAGTGGAAGTTTTTGGGGATGTATTTTGTGCTGCTGGCAGTATTTTGTGCTAGACTGTGGTATTTGGCTCTGTTGGGGTGGTATAATGTGCCACAATATGGTATTGCTGGCCCTGCCTTCCATCAGTTTGGACTCAACTACAAAACGGG
This sequence comes from Rhinella marina, assembly GCA_900303285.1. Taxonomy (NCBI): domain Eukaryota; kingdom Metazoa; phylum Chordata; class Amphibia; order Anura; family Bufonidae; genus Rhinella; species Rhinella marina. The sequence goes on from ONZH01017498.1 coordinate 235,382, forward strand.
GCCACTTTTAGTATTCTTTCCAGGGCCAATTTAAGTTCCCAGTCCACCCCTGATCAAAGGCCTCCATCAGAGATAGACATACCATTGGTGAAGGTGCACAGAGGTCCTATAGGCAGCAGTTCCCTTTGCTCAAAATTATTGGGAAGCTCAACTGTCCATGTCCACCTCTGTCCTACATTTTACGCTGAGACCAGCAGCAGACCTCCCAAGTGTCCCTCTTCGCTCCATAAATGTCCCTCTTTTTGATGTGAGGGATAGATTTTCATTATTGCATTTACAATATTGTTCCAGAAAGTGTTTCTCTGGTTCCTCTCTGTATATTAGAGCCCTCCTTGTATATTATTTTAGTATTTGATGCAATTTGACTTGTATAGTGTATAGATAGGCAGGAAAAATTTACTTTCACACAATGAACCATAAGTGTCCCTCTTTGAACGTCCAAAAAGTTGGGAAGTATGCAGCAGTACTCCGTCATAGGTCACATAAGCCAGAGGAAGCAGATAGATAGACTCCAGAGATCCCACTCCTTTGGACCACACTGCTTAAAGGGGTTCTCCAGGAATTAAGAAAATGAAAATACCTAAATATTACTTTATTATAAATATATTCCCAAATACCTTTCATTAGTTATAATGGCTCATTTTGTATAGGGAGCAATCATTAGGAGAAACAAAATGGATGCTGTCCTATTAGTACACACAAAACCTGTCCTAGTCACACAGAGGGACAGATTACTCACAACACCGAGCTAAAGAGCTGTCTCATCCTCCTATCTGCTCTGCTTGTCAGGGATTATGATCCTGAATACAGCTGATAAGAATATCAGCTAAATCTCTGAAGGAAAGGAGCTCAGGACAGGATAGACTGTGGTAATGGAGACTGCATACAAGAGCTGCTGCTCATTAGCCACACCCCCACTCTCCTCTCTGTAGTTCATGTCTCGTCATGAACTCCATTCCTTCAGAGAATCAGCTGAAGCTCATATTAAACTGTATTCAGGATCATTATCTCTGACAAGCAGAGAGGAGGATGAGGCAGCTCTTTAGCTCAGTGTTGTGAAGTAACTTGTCCTGCTGTGTTATTAGGTTTTTGGTGTATTAATAGGACAGTGGCCATTTTGTTTCTCCTAGTGATTGCTCCCTAGAAAAAACAACCCATTATAACTAATGAAAGGTATTTGGAAATATATTTATAATAAAGTATTATTTAAGTATTTTCGTTTTCTTAATTCCCGGAAAACCCCTTTAATTTAAAGCCATTACAGAAATACATGGAGCAGCTACAGCCGGTTCCTACAACCGAACTCGTAACTTTTTCCATATGTCTTTTAATCCATTTTCAATTGCATTCTGGCAGCATCACACTGGCAGAGCACCAAAGGATATCTGGATTTGTATGACCACAGTACAATGTGAAATACAGATTACTTTGGGGATCCTTGTCAACTATTAATCTATTGTCACGTGAATCTCCCTTTCCTTTCTACGGTCAAGTCTCTGAATAATTCCTGGGAGTGCAATGTTGTCAGACCAGAATATGAAAGACTTTATGGAAATATACAGACGAATGTAGTGCAGGTCTATGTGATATACATACATGGGGGGAGATTTATCAAAACTGCTGTAAGGAAACAGAACTTTGCTTCCCCACGTAAAAACACTGAAGCATCAAGCAGCCACCACTGTGGGAGCTCAATGCAAAGAGATGATTACAGCTTTAATGGTAATTGCATATATTCCTATGTACCGAGCTCCCCCTATGCTTCCCCTAGTCGTAGCTGCAGGCCTGAAAGGGCAAAAAAAAGTAAATTCATCAGAAATCTGGGATGTTGCACTTTGCGTTCTGGAGTGCCATGGTGTATGGATACTTGGAAACTGGGTGGGGCAGGGTGGCCTTTTTGCTATGGGGTCCTATGAGATCTGTGAGCTGCTGAGTGCTCCTTTAGTGCCCCCACATAGTAGTTATGCCCTCTTAGTGTCCACTCAGAATAGATACCATATTTAAGGGCAATAAGGGGGGCCTTAATGCCCTCAAAAGTAGGAATGCTCCCCTTAGTTCACCCTCACAATAGTTATGCTCTCTTAGTGCCCCCTCACTTTAGTTATGCCCCCTTAGTGCCCCCTCATTGTAGTTATGCCCCTTAAGTGCCCCCTCACAATATTTCTGCTGGTTTATGGCCCCTTTATAATAGTTCTCCTCCTAAATGTCCCTCACAATAATGCTGGCCCCTTAGTGCCCCAATAGTGAAGTGAACAAAATAAAAAAGTAATATTCACCTATCCCTGTTCTTGCGATGGAGCACATCTTCCCCAGGCTTGGGTGCGCTGATACAGTAAAAAATGGGACATGCTGCATCCTCGGTTGGAAGGCACTAGTGATGTGTGCTGTGCTGGTGGGCCAGGTGCACTTGCACCGTTTTATGAATGATGCAGCCCTGGTATGCTTCAAAGTAAATTCTTACCTTGTATCATCATGTAAGGTTTGTGATGAATTTGTCAAAATCCCCTTATGGTAATTGGAGCTGTGTTTCTCTGATACAAACCCCCAAAGCCACTTTTTGCACTTCGCTAGACAAGGAGACATAATTTAAAAGGACATGGTTTATCTGAAAGGAGTGGTGATGAAAATGTGATGACGTGTGTCAAAGTTGCACCAAAATTTTGCTACAAAGAAAATCAATCGATAGGTGATGTAAAGTCACACAGTGCAAAGGTGAAAAGTGTATAACTTGTCCAGCAACATGCACAAATGTATCATCCAGTGTGAGGCTCTGTAATAAATCTGTAGACTGCCTGGTCTATATTTACACTGTCTAAATATTAGGCAGGATTTTAATGCCACCATTTTGGGGTACCTCTACTCAGGGATTAAAATTTTTAACAACAGGTTCCCTACTGAACGGCGGACATGCAGCGTCACGACACATGTTTACAGACACCATATATATGCAACACACATAAATACACCATATTCATGGTACACATACAGAAGTACACCACATATTCACTACACACACACCACCCAACTTTTAAAAAGCCTAAGGAATGGAACTATACTAAACTATGGAATGGTTTAACTATAGCTAAACTATGGAATGGAAGCGCTCGTCTCCAGCTGCCGCTGTCATTTTAACAACCGGATGTGGAGAATCTGAGGGAACTGGCTGAAACCCATGCCTTCCTCTACTGTACTGCATAACTTTAAAAAAAATTTGAGAGTAAGCAAATAAAAAAACAACTCCATTCAACCATGTTTTTTTAAATTTTTGCTTTTACAGTGTTTACTGTGCGTTATAATGATGTGATCCTTGTTTTATGAGACAGTACAAATATGGAGATACCAAACTGACATTGTTTTTGTTATGTTTTACTACTTGAAAAAAATTATAAAGCTTTTTAAGAAACAAAGAAGATTGCTTTGTGTCGCCATTAATGTTGAGCTGAATTTTTGCAAATTTCAGGAAAAATTAAATTGGACACAAAGCCAAATTTCATCGCGCTTCGTGGTGGCTTTTCTTCAATCAAAACAAGAGCAGGTGGCCTCTCCGTGATCAAGTGGATGAGGTGAGTGTCATATTTTTTAACCCCTGATTAATCCTTGAAAGGTTGCATGTGAGTCACAGATGTCACAATTAGAGATGAGCGAACGTGCTCGGTACGAGCACTGTAGCGCTCGTCTCCACTGCGAAAGAATGCCTGCAGGCATTGCAGATCCGTCCTCACCCGACTGAAAGTCAATGGGGACGGATCGGTTTGGTATGACACTCATACCAAACGGATCCGTCCCCACTGACTTTCAGTCGGGTGAGGAGGACAGATCCATTTGGTATGAGTGTCATACCAAACCGATCCGTCCCCATTCACTTACATGCAGCTGAGGACGGATCCGCAATGCCTGCGGGCATTGTGCAGAGGAGCCGAGCGCTACAGTGCTCGTAACGAGCACTGCTCGCTCATCTCTAGTCACAATCCAATTGAGTAATAAGAGGCCGCTGCGGCCATCTTGCTTGAAGATCCCGTGCAAAATCGTGTGCACGGTGATGTATGACATCACCACTCCAGCCAATGTCATCATGCACCACATGAGATTTGGCGCTGGATTTTCAAGCAAGATGGCCGCGGTGGCCTCTTTGCGATCAAATGGATGAGGTCAGTATGATTTCATTTATTAAAAATGTGTACTAAACTGCTAAAATGCTTAAATATGGATCTCAGGTGCCGCAATCAGCGATGAATACGGCATCTGAGGGGTTCAATGATGGAGGGCGGAGGTCATTGCACCTGCTACAAAGAAATGCAAAATTGTAATAAAAAAGTTACACTTGACCTCATCCACTTTATCCATCTTCTGTGTCAAGAAAAGTGGGACCGGAGCTTCATAAATATAGGGTTCATTTTTTTCATTTTCATTATCACACTAGAGACAATTGGCATAAATACACAGATTTCTCTTCTACTAGAAAGCTAGCAAAGAAATTGTAATCATCTCTTTGCAATGAACTCCCCCTAGTGACTGCTGCATGAAGATGCAGGATTTTCACATTGGAAAAGAGAGTTCAGTACTGGGTCCTCCTCCCCTGGGCTGTGAATCTGGCAAATACATTGGAAAAGTTTCCCAGCATTGCCATGGAGTCTAAAGCTGGCCAAACTCATTGGATACACTCATTGGATTCTAGCAGGCCCAGCAGACCATCTAATGTTTAAGAAGAGTCCTGACTCTTGCCCAACATCACATGTTGGAGGAAATAAGGATTGGGCAGTTGTACTTCAGCTGCCCAATCCTTATGTTTTTAGGGAGATAAGCCACAGCTAGAGGTGTATGGGAGTAACTTTCTCCTCTCTCCCTGTTCAGGACACATACAGGATCAGCCTAACCAAACATGCAAGCCAAGCACAGAGACAAGTAACTCTACCAGGCTAAACATAACAATACCGCAACTAAAAGAGTGACCCACAACAATAGGTAAAATAATGAAATTCTATGGGGGAAATTGTCACAGAGCAGCATTTTACATTCATGCCTCATGAATTAGGCACAACCCGGCAGTCTGTGAGCCAAAACTAAAATCTAAGCCAGCCCCTGGCTGTTTCTGGTGGAAATGGTGATACCCCACTGGCGAGGGGGTGTCGTGAGGGTTAAACCTGGCAAGGGTAGCATGAAAATGCCATTTGGGACTAGATTTAGCTACAATGGTGTTAAAAAGTTGCAAAACTGGGTTGGGGTGGTAATTCCCCTATATTTTATTAAACCTACTATACAGCCTTGCAAACCATACATTTATGGCAATGTACAAAATATATGGCCCTACTTACGGTATAACAGTCAAAATATATAGTATAGTAATATTATAAGTCAATATATAGTATAAAAAAGGTAAAAAAAAAACAGTACACACTACTACCTTGTAATATACACATTCCATCTAGTAAAACTCCCGAATATCTATACAGAGGCTTGGGATGTATTCATTCACCACACCTGTAGTCCTATACCAATATATATGCACTAGGTATAAATAAGCATCCACTTTTTGTGGCCCCTGAAACCATTACTCAAGAAGTGAATTGCAGCAAAGTCACATCTATCACAAACATTATATGGACCAAATTATTGGGACACCTACACATTACACATACAGGATCTTTGGCATCCTATTCTAAATCCACAGGCATTCATATTGCATTGGGTCCCCCTTTGGAGCTAAAACCGCTTCCAATGTTCTGGGAAGGCTTTCTAAAGGGTGCCCATGGGGATTTTTGCCCATTCATCTAGAACAGGGATCAGCAACCTCTGGCACTCCAGCTGTTCTGAAACTACAACTCCCAGAATCACTTCTATAGGAGTTACAAGAGCAGCCAAAAAATGTGCATGCTGGGAGTTGTAGTTTCACAGCAGCTGGAGTGCCGACAGATGCTGACCCCTGATCTAGAAGAACATTTGTGAGATCAGACACTGATGTTGAGAGGACCTGGCTCACAATCTCCATTCTAGTTCAGGTCAGGGCTTTGTGTGGTCAGTCAAGTTCTCCCACACTAAACTTCCCTATTCATGCCTTTATGCATTTTACCAATTTTGGTGGTAGAGGGATAATGCTATGGGGTTGTTTATCATGGGTAGGCCTAGGTCCCTTAGTTCGAGTGGAGGAAGATCTTGATGCATCAGCATACTAAGACATTTGGACAATTTTATGCTTCCAACTTTGTGGTAACATTTTGGGATGGCCCTTTTCTGTTCCAGCATGACTTTGCCACAGAGTAAAAACAAGGTCCATAAAGGCATGGTTGGGTGAGTTCGGTGTGGAAGAACCTGACTGGCCGCACAGAGCCCTGACCCCAATCCCACTGAATACCTTTGGGATGAACTAGATTGGAGATTATGATTCAGGCCATCGGCTCTAACATCAGTGTCTGACCTCACAAATGTTCTTCTGGATAAATGGGCATAAAATCCCACAGACACGCCAAAATCTTGTAGAAAGCCTTCCCAGAAGAGTGAAAGATGCTTTAGCAGCTAAGGGAAGACCAACTCCATAATAATGCTTATGGGTTTAGAATGGGATATCATAAAAGCTCCTGTAGGTGTAATGTAGGTGTCCCAATATTTTTGTCCTTTTTGTGTATGTATGTACTCTTGGCGAGACCTCTGGTGGTGGTAGATGGTATAAATACTTCTCGTACCCATAAATCAAGGTGGGAAACCCTCATGTTGAGTAAAATATATAAATGACGCTTAATAAAGAATATTATATAAATTGCGCTATATAAAATGATACATAAAAGATAATGTAACAATGAACTCAGTTGTTGCAATCATTACAATAGTAATTTAGTCTCAAGTTATTAGAATTCAATTTAGTGATCAGTTACAAAAGAAATAATCAATGAGACAGAGCCGCCTTGGTGAAATTAGAACTACAATTCTGTATTATTGACAGAGCAAGTACCGCAGTATGAGGCTGACAGCTGCAGATTTCTGCTGGCAGTTTATTCGTCGGGCTTAGATTGCCCTCTTCAGGATAAATCTTGCATTACATGCACATATTTTTTTAATACAAGAGAAAAGTTTTAATTAATTTTAAATATCATTTTGTTCCTTTGAAAAGACGGATGGAATGATATAAAATCATAAAAAAAAAACCCAAAGTAAGCTACAGCAAGCAAGGTAGTGCATCTTCATTTTGGCCTCATATTTTGCACCATATGTGAATGGTATGTGAAAATATCACTAGAAGAGGTTTCAATGCACTCATATAGCCTGATGACATTAATGAGCTTCCCTTGCATTGTCTTCTAGATGCGTTCTTTACATATGGCAAAGGAAAAATATGATTTATTTTTAATGAAATGTAAAGTCACTAAACCAACTAATATACTTGATAGATCGAATCCACTGTCATGTCCTAGTTTCAGTCCCTCTCCTGCAGTCGTTCCGGTCTGTGCTGTGTCACTGACCTGATGAAGGGCACTGGTTGTCTGCCTCAGTTCAGTAGCTACGTCAACCTTCTCTGACTCTGCATCAGCCGTGCCGGAGAAGGGATTAGACCTAACTATGCAACCAGGGTAGTCTGCCAACTCCCTCCATCACGTCACCGACACAGCTGGTGTTGGAAGTTGGATTGAATGTGGAATGGTGGCCCTAGGATCAGAAGATGGGCACTGAAATAAGGACACATGCCTCCCAAGTGTCCCTCTTTTGGGGGGTGGGGGGGGGACAGTCCCTCTTTTTGATCCAAGTTCCTCTGTCCCTCTTTTATCCTTAAATGTCCCTCTTTTTGACCTGGGGAATTAATGCATAAATGTGCATTAATAAATTTACTAAATTATCCCTTACTAAAGTGTCTGTATGGTTTCTACCTGTATATTGGACCATAACTTCATTATTTTGTGCAATTTCTACCTTAAAATATCTATAATCCGATGATTTATGTGCTAATATTTAAATGGATATTGAAGTGCAAGAAAAAAATTGTCCCAGGAGCTCCACATGCTGTAAAAAATAAAGGAACTTACACCCTCCTAACCGATCCCCAGCTCCTGCAGAATCAGTAATTATGCTTTGGGTGGAGTTAGAGGCATGGCCTAATATATAAAAAAATTGAAGCGGCCACACATATTGTCCCTCTATGCAATTTTCAAAAGTTGGGAGGTTTGAGGACATGTTCAATGATTTTAACATTTCATAAACTATGGCCCAAATTTACTAAGCATAAAGATGGTGTAAGCTTAGACAGACTGTTTAGACCTGTATCAGATTGACCACAGGAGCTCAGGCTGGATGATAAATGTGGTCTATTGGTTGGCGTATTTTGAGATTTTTACGCCAGAACTGTCATGCATTTTTGGCTAAAAATGGCACATCTTAGGCCTCGCCTCTCTCCCCCCCCAATTCCCACCCCCTTGTCGAGAGCATTGGAAAAAAGCATAGAAACCCTAGATGTGCTAATTTGCACCAATTTGTTGCCACATTTAGACAGAGTTTTGACACAGATACATTAGTAAATCTGGACCAACATGGAACAACACCTTTAAGTGTAGATTAAAAATTTTGGGGAAAAAATAGGTCCTGATTTGTCATAGCCTGGTGACATATGCCGGGCTATGATAACTAGGCGTGCTGCCGGATGCTGCGTCTGATTTACAGCAAGGCATACGCCCCTGGCTGGAGTAGATTTCAGTGTCCTTCTGGACCAGTTTTCTGACGCCCCCTCTCGCCCTCGCCATGCCCTTTTTCAGGAAAGTAGTGAGGCGGGTGGAGTAATGGCACGTGTGCAAAATTTTTATTACCTAAGAACCTTGAAAACCTTTGAACATTGAAAATGTCTCACTTTGCTGAATAGATGATGAGGGTTGTGGTACAAATATAAGCAGTAGACCCAATTTTCAAGCATTTTACATGGTAGTGATTCTCCAGAAGGCTCTGTATAAGGCTAGGCAGTATGCTGTCCCCCCCTAAGTCTCTCTCTCGATATACCATGCCATCTTCCCGAATGACCACAGGCGTGCAAACTTATTCTCTATATCAGCAGTTCCCAACAGCGGGGTGAAGTCCTAGATTGGATGGCCAGCCAGTCTTAGAATTTGGGGGACCAGAAGCAATTAACACTAATCACATGCAGTAAAGTTCAAAGCTGTATGTGAGAGTTACCTTTACCGTCTCTGTCAAAACACTTCCCTAATAGTCCTTTAATCTTCTGTATAAATTCAATGCTTCTTTCCTCAGAGGTTTATTCTCAGCAGAGTTGCTTCTCTGGCAGCATTACACTGTCAGGAATGGCATTTTCCTGGAGAAGAGTTTTCTTTCAGCCTACTTGGCTGCAAAATACACCAAACATGTCTCCACTCTAGTATGACTTGCTAGGAAATCTCTACTCTAGCCAGAGGAAATGGAACCACCATACCTCCAAGGCTGCCAATTTAATTCTTTCTGGATCACAGGGTACATAAATCACAGCATAACAGTAAACATTTTAAAGAAGTGAACCTGAGTATTAACCCTTTAGCAGTGATCCAGTGGGTCACTGCATATCTTGAACACCTCTATTTTTCTGAGATATGGTGGTAGGGGGATATGGCAAGGGCTCCATTGTTCCTTCTTGAATCTCTCTCTCTCTTCGGCATTTCTGGGTCCGTCGACCGGCTTATGTCTGAGGAGCCTTACTAATGTGTGCACGACCCTCTGCTGTCAGTACTCACTATGTCTCAGTAGCAGTGCCATGTGTACATTCCAAGCACTTCCAATGATAAGCCAAGGAGAAAGTCTCTGTGGTTGAGACCAGGGGCGTAACTACCATAGCAGCAGACCATGCGAATTCTATGGTTCCCAGGGCAAGAGGGGGCCTAGTCTTAGTTGGGCTCATCTCCTCTTCTACTGGAGGTGAAAATTTGGTAAGGACTCTTTTAGCAAATGAGGCAGTCGAAAAAATTGCTAAAGGGTCATTGAAAAAGGTTTAGGCAGAAACCCTTCTGTCCTGTGTGGGGGGTTTAATCCTTGCTATGGGGCCCTTTCTTCTCTATGTACGCCACTGGTTGAGACATGCATGTCATAGGCAGTGTGAAAACTAAAGCCTACTAGATGAAGGGGAAAAATAACAGACTGGCCATAGACTTATGTCATCTAGATGAAACGGGGAGTAACTTTGAGGAGATTCTCTAGCTACAGCCGAACACACAGGTATAGGTCGATCTGCAGTTATCGCCCAGTGGACTTCTGGTTTGTTGCTATGCAATGGTTAATGCACATTCTGCCAGAGGTTTTATGACACTTGATTATTGGTGAGAATTCACATTGGAAAGTATGGTTTCAACCAACACTTCTATTTAATTTACAGGTAAGGAATAGTATGATTTATTATAGCTTTATTTATTCAAGACATGGGCGAGGGGCATCATTAATATGATAAATCTTAATGAAAAATGTACATGGTCGGTAGAAATTGGCTGTGTGCCAGAGCACATACTCATGCCCCTGTAAATACGACAAATGAAGCGATTGTGCTGGTACAAGAAGATGCGCAGCGGTGTGGATTGGTCTGTCAATAACACGCTCTACTATAAGCATTGATTGGGACATTAAAACAGGTCAGAGAGACCTATAGACTATCGTTCTAATAGAGTTATGGCAGCCAATATCAGGTAATTGGTCTGGAATTACATAAAATGCAGTTGAAAAGTGATGTCTATTTCCAATAATGATTCTAAATAACAGGAGAGAATTGCAGAAGATAATGAACTAAATTCAGCACAGTGCAAGGAAGTATTAACCCCACTGGACTTTCCATGTGGTATTTTGTAGTAATACTGAATCACAATGAACACAATGAATTACCATCTGCAATTATTTTATTATTGGCGGGGGTCCGACATCTGGGATCCCTCCTGATCCTGAGAATGAAAAGACCGCACATGTGAATCAGGGTCTTTGCGTGTACAGAATAGGGCCAGCTGCAGGTCCATGAACAGCTGGGTGACTGGGAGAAAAATAGCGAAGGGACCAATCATAAGTTGATGGCATGTGCCAACTCCTATCATTTTACAAGATGGGAATACCCCTTTCGTGAGACTTTTTCTCAGTTTAACAGGAGCTATAAACTGAAAACAAAGTGATCTAACCAGGGGTGGACACAGACAGCAGAGGGCCCCTGTGCAAGGAATGTGTCTGCCCCCCCCCCCTGCCTTTCCCAAACCAAATTCTCAACCTAACCTAAGGTGTCCTAACATTACATACAGCAATACAAGGCTACTTTCACACATGCAGCACTACGCTCCAGCCACCTGATTTGGCAGAGAATGCAAGAAATTGGCTGGACACAAACTCAGACATGCAGCAGTTTATGTCCCTCTGATTCTCTGCATTTTTGTGGCCAAATCTCTGCCTGACCCCATTATAGTTAATGGGGCCGGCGGGAATTTTGCATCCAGCAGTGCCAGAGCCGGTGAATTCCAGAAGGCTGTTCTCTGCTAGACCAGCCTGCCAGAATCAGTAACTCAAATGTGAATGTAGCCTAACACAGCACCACATACCTCTTACATCCAGTGACGTCTTCTTAGATGTAGACGTTCTCTTTCCTCATCTTCTCCTTTCAGACCAGACCGCCATGATGATTTCTTCCAGCCATCTCTTCTCTCTGTGGAGTTTGACAAATAGACATCTTAGTTTCCTACTTTTCCATCATTCTCCCACCTTCTTGAACTCCCCATCCTGCCATCCCCAATACTGTGCCTGCTGTGCTCCCCAAAACTATACTGCAGAAACAGTCCCCCTCAAATACTACCGCCCTCAGTAATTAAAATAACTGCACCCAGGAAATAGTGTCCCTGACACTACATTATAACCAAAATGTTCCCCAAAAATAACTGTGATAAGCTGATACTGTGCCCCCCACCATAATAGTGCTCCCCAAAGTCCCAACAATAGAAATAATTAGTGCCCCCGGCCAGCCAATGTCCCCATAGTGCCCTCATAATGTGTGCCAATGCCCCCTACTATGTGCCCAAAAAACCCTCTTAGTGCCCCTATACAATAGTGCTCCCCCCCCCTTCTCCATAGTGCCCCCAATATCTGCCAGTATATAAGATAGGGCCCCCATAGTGATCCTCCCCCTCCATAGTGCCAGTATATATATAGCCCCCATAGTGGTCCTCCTCCTCCAGAGTGCCCCCCATAGTGCTCCTCCTCTTCCTCCATAGTGCCCCCCATGTGATCCAGTATATATGATAGGGCCCCATAGTGCCAGTATATATATACATGGCCGGCCTTAGCTATGTGCGACCTGTGCGGTCGCACAGGGCACCGGCCGCCAGACTATTGAGGGGGCGCCGTCAGGAATAGGATCAGCTGCTGCCGTGCTGCGCCCCTGCGCCGTGGTGTCCAGCGCTGCTATCTGCTGTATCAGCGCAGGGCGCCGGCCGCCAGACTATTAAGGGGGGCGCCATCAGGAATAGGATCAGCTGCTGCCGTACTGCGCCCCTGTGCCGTGGTGTCCAGCGCTGCTATCTGCTGTATGCGCATGGGCGCGCGCATACAGCTCTTCCTGTAGCAGCGTGACCTCCGGCAAAGGCGCCGATGACGTCATTCATCGGCGACTGTGAGCGGAGATGTCGCCACGGAGGCTCTGAGCGGGAGTGTAGGTAAGCATTTGTAGTATTTGTTTTGTTTCCTTTCTTTCTTTTTTAAATTCTGGCACTAATGGGAATGAATGGGGGGCGGGGGTGGGGAGTCTGTTACTGGCACTAATGGGAATGAATGGAAGGGGGGGTGTTACTGACACTAATAAGAATGAATGGAGGGGGGGATGTTACTGGCCTAATGGGAATGAATGGAGGGGGGGGGATGTAACTGGCACTAATGGGAATGAATGAAGGGGGGATGTTACTGGCCTAATGGGAATTAATGGAGGGGGGGGTGTTACTGGCACTAATGGGAATGACATACTTGCCTACCAGTGTGTGTGTGTGGCGGGGTATTATTGAAGTTTTGGGGGCTATAGCTGAGGAGATTGTGTAGATTGTGTAGATCAGGATGCTGGAAAATGCAGATTCTAAGATGTTTGACAGATGCTGAAGAGGCGACTCATGGCCGAGAGAAGTTGACATGGAGGTCTGAACCGAATGGAAAACAAAAGGAAAGACTGAATAGAGAAGACGTCTTCTGGAGTCACTGGATGTAACGGTAATCAATTACACTGTACCGCCTGTAGAGCTGATATCTATCTCTATACAGTGTGTTCACTGTATGGGGGTGATATGGGTCTGTGTTTATTGTGTTCTCTATAATGACAGTATGGTGGTATTATTCAGTCATTGTGTTAGTAATATTTACTAAGGCTGTATTATTTGTCCCTTGTATACTAATATAATTGGTAATATTGGGTAATATATACTGTTTATATTCAGTGACAGTAGTGGAGTTAGTAATGGTAGTCATGGTGTTGTTCTAATATACAGGCCTGATATTTAAGTCTTTGTTTTGTTTGTGTCTCAAAAACTTTTTTGTTACTCACATAAATCTGAAACTTTATCTTACTATGAGAAACTATCATTTCTGAACCCATAGGCCTTGTTTCTTGTCTGTGAGGTGGTTTTGAGATTACTTTTCGTAGTGAGATGCTATTACTATCCCTGTTCTAATTTCTCTTTCACTCTCTGTTATTTGTTTGTGGAAGCGGAGAAAATACTCCTTCTTTTCATCCCTCTGCGATCACTAAAGTGCATTGTCCTGAAGGCTTGAACTTTGCAGGGTCTCATATGTGTCTTACTTTCTTCCCCTTTAAGTAGCATTAATGGCTATCAGTATACAATTTTTCAAAATGGATTATGTGATAAAGAATACATTCTACTGTATTCGTACTGAATCATCAAGGACATGGACACACTGAATTTATGATACGGGACCGCCAGAAATATTTTCAGGACTTGTCACATCAGATGGACAAGGAATCGCTCAGGAATTATCACACCGTTTGGCTATGGACACCCAGTATTTTTAGGATGACCAGGGACATTCCCAGTACTTATCCTATTGAATCACCGATGACATGGAAGCTCATAGTAATTATCACAGTGGATGGCCAGGAGGAACCTGGACACTTTCTGTACTTACATCACATTGGATCTCACGGGACAGGGAAACGGTCAGTACTTAAAACATTGGGTCACCAGGGACACTCTCAATACTCAATACTTATCATATTGGATCAAGAATTAGAGGGAAATTCTCAGTACTTATATCAGAACATTGGAAATGGGAAGTCATGGACATACTCAGTATTTTGTTAAATGTTTTTACCCGGAAATGTGGAAACACTTAGGGGGAGATGTACGAAGGACCAGTGTTTTTCATGCCATTCTTAAGTGAAATCCGCTGCCCGTCCAGATAGGCAGATTTACTAAGAGGCATAAGCCTCCTCATATATCTGCCTGTGCAGAATTTCCCCTCTTTAAAGTGGCTTCCGGTCTATTCCATCACGGAGGTGGTATAGGTTTGCCCTACAATATAGGCTACAGAAGTTGCATAGACTGTAGTAAATCTGGCTTGAGCTGAGGCCACACTAATTAGTACACCAAGCCACACCCACTTTTTCAGAAGTGGAATGGCCGGTGCAGAAACAGCAAAAATGAGCAAGTTCTTGAGCAAACTAGCGACTGCTCAGAAATCAGCTTATTTTTGTAAGCCAGAAAACATGCATACAGGGATGATAAATCCCTCCCTCAGCGTTTATCACACTGGAATACTTGGAACATGGATGCATTCGGTATCTCTTATATTGGATGAGTTGGGACAACCCCTCTAAAGTTACAGTGTGTATTTTTCATATATGCATTATGAAATAGACTGTTTATGGCAGTCCTGTATATGAAAACTGTCTTCTGTCATCCTAGATGACGTTGGAATAAAATGCTTATTATTATAGAAAATGAACAAGTGATAATTATTTTCCATTTTACTTCTTATGCATTTCATTCAGGTTAGGTTGTTATTACAATGTTTCTGTTTATGGAAGTGTATATTAGAAAATCATAAAAATTACCAATACGGACAGCAGTTTCAATATTTTACCTAGGATGGCCTGCAGAAACTGAGCTAAACATATGAACAAAAGTCACAAAAACTAACATTAGAAAACTGCGAAGGGAGGGGGCGCCTAAGGACAATTTTGAACAGGGCACCCTACCACCTAAGGCCGGCCCTGTATATATATATATATATATATATATATATATATATATATATAGGGCCCCCATAGTGCTCCTCCTAGATAGTGCCCCCATAGTGCTCCTCCTCCATAGTGCCCCGATTGTGCCCCCGTAGTGCCATACCATATTGTTCCTCCTCCATAGTGCCCTCCATAGTGCCCCCATTGTGCTCCCCCTCCATAGTGCCCCCATTGTGCTCCTCCTTCATAGTGGCCCCCATAGTGCTCCTCCTCCATAGTGCCCCCATTGTGCTCCTCTTCCATAGTGCCCCCATTGTGCTCCTCCTCCATAGTGCCCCCATTGTGCTCCCCCTCCATAGTGCTCCCATTGTGCTCCTTCCTTCATAGTGCCCCCATTGTGCTCCTCCTCCATAGTGCCCTCCATAGTGCTCCTCCTCCATAGTGCCCCCATTGTGCTCCCCCTCCATAGTGCCCCCATAGTGTTCCTCCTCCATAGTGCCCTCATTGTGCTCCCCCTCCATAGTACCCCCATTGTGCTCCTCCTTCATAGTGGCCCCCCATAGTGCTCCTCCTCCGTAGTGCCCCCATTGTGCTCCTCTTCCATAGTGCCCCCATTGTGCTCCTCCTCCACAGTGCCCCCATTGTGCTCCTCCTTCATAGTGGCCCCCCATAGTGCTCCTCCTCCATAGTGCCCCCATTGTGCTCCTCTTCCATAGTGCCCCCATTGTGCTCCTCCTCCATAGTGCTCCCATAGTGCTCCTCCTCCATAGTGCCCCCATTGTGCTCCCCCTCCATAGTGCTCCCATTGTGCTCCTCCTTCATAGTGCCCCCATTGTGCTCCTCCTCCATAGTGCCCTCCATAGTGCTCCTCCTCCATAGTGCCCCCATTGTGCTCCCCCTCCATAGTGCCCCCATAGTGTTCCTCCTCCATAGTGCCCTCATTGTGCTCCTCCTCCATAGTGCCCTCCATAGTGCCCCCATTGTGCTCCTCCTCCATAGTGCCCTCATAGTGCTCCTCCTCCATAGTGCCCTCCATAGTGGCCCCCATAGTGCTCCTCCCCCATAGTGCCCCCACTGTGTGCCAGCTTAAATTAAAAAATTAAAACTTATACTTACCTCCTTGCCTCTGTCAGCGATGCGATGCAGGCCTCTTCCGGCCTGTGTCCCGCGCTGTACGGCTCAGTGTGCACCTGTGCTGGCCTCTGATAGGCTACAGGCCTAGTGCCTGCAGCCTATCAGAGGAACGGGGAAGGGCGATGCCTCTCCCTCCCTTGCCCCGCATTATCCCCGCATTATCCATCTGTATCGCCGTCCTAAGGACGGCGATACAGATGAATATAGAGATGAGCGCTTCCAAAATGGAAGTGCTCATCTCTCCCTGCCGCCGGTAAGAAAGGGCCCCCTCCAGCCCTGGGCCCCTGTGCAGCCAAACCGGTTGTACAGGCGGTATGTCCGCCCCTGGATCTAACGTTTAAACTTGAAAGCATCAACCTCTTGACAAACTACTCAGATTGTACCTTTAAATGCATATTTTTTATTTATCAGTGCCCAAAAAACTAATTACATCTATTGTTATTCAAAACTGATGCACATTAAATTTTTAGCTTAAACCACTAAATTTCCCTGTCTCATATTGACCCAGCTCGAGACCTCCTCTGGTAGCACAGATTCCACAATGCCAGCTATTTATCTGATTGGCATCATGTAATATTACAGTTCTCCTGTAGTGGCAGGATACATATCTGGCAGACAGGGTCAGATCAGCCCCCTAGGGTCCCAGGGGATCCCCCAGGAGCCCTGGATGTGACAAACTTAGAGGGGTATTCCCATCTCACAAATGTAGTTTGTATAGTTAGATATAGCCATACCATTATTATTACTAATAGAATGTATTTATATAAAACGAACCGTTTAGAAGATTATCCTATTTGTATAGGCATTGTACCACACACATCAGTCAGGCCGTTGCTCCTAGTTACGACCACCATGGCCATGTAGTAGTGGTGGCCGGCTTGCTCCTTTTCAAACGCGCTCTGAGGTAACTGCTGTATTGTGAACGCATATTACATGAACATGCGGAGACACATCTTAGGGTTGTTGTAGCATTTTTGTCTGCGCTTCCAAAACGCAGAGAAACGGATCCTGTTCCAAGATCAATTCATCTCTATGGAGCAGGATCCGTTTATAAAGTCTGCGTTTTGGACGGATCCTGACCATTGCGTTTTAGACTGGTAGCGTCCAAAACACAGATGTGAAAGTACCCTAAGATGTGTCTCCGCATGCTCATGCAATGTGCGTTCACAATACAGCAGTTACCTCAGAGCGGGTTTGAACAAGAGCAAGCCGGCCACCACTACTACATGGCTGCGGTGGTCGTAACCAGGGGCAACGGCCTGACGTGTGTAGGACAATGGATATACAAATAGGCAAAACTTCTAAACGGTAAATTATTATATAAATACATTCTATTAGTAAAAATATTGGTATGGCTATATCTAACTATACAAACTACATTTGTGAGATGGGAATACCCCTTTAAGTGACCCAGGGATGGTTTTAGAGTGGGGCCTTTAAAGTGGGGACCCAAATTAAATTTAGACCCTGGTGGAAATTTTTGTAAGCCTCCACAGGCTTTTCTTTTATTGTTAGTGATAGTGCATGTAATTAAAATATCTGATTGGTTGCTATGGGCAACTAAGCCAGTTTCCCTTTACACTAGTTTTGATAAATCTCCCCCATGTCACTATTTTTCATTAATCTTCCCTGAAAAGGGGAATGCAAAACCTTAACTTTTACATCTGCTCTTCTCCTTACTCTTGAGAAGACAACATATACTGTAATTGTCCATGGCCAAAAACTGGCTCTAGCAAATAAATGTTTTACCTTATAAGTCATCAGAATCTGATCAGTGGGGGTCCGGCTCCCCTTTCTCCTCACATAGTGCTCCCAATAGTGCTATTGTGCAAAGCACAGGGATGCAGAGGAAGCATGGTGGCAAGCTGAGTTTGAGAAAACTGGAGTGTTGATGGGGCACACCCTGAACTTTTGGGGGCTTCTGACTAATGGTGGTGGGGTGCACTTTATGTTTGGCACGTGGGTTGAGGGCAGGAAGACAGATGTAGGGGCCGGTGGATGAATTTTGGAGCTGCAGTGGGGGTATCTGCAAATGTATTGTGAATAATTCTGTATTGTTATCTATCTTGAATTTGTAGCTATGTGTTTTAGCTACGGATGGTATGGTTGGCAGGAACAGGGCTAACCACCCTGTTTCTCACCTCTTGTTGGAGTGAACTGGTCCTTCTTCCTGCCAGGAGGACAGGAGGAGGATTTTTATTTGAGAGAAGGAAGTGAGAGGAAGCACCTCTAGAGCTCCTACTCCTAGGAACCCTATCTGATTCTCTTGTGAGACCATCACACCAGAGAGATCTGCAGAATATAGAACACAGCTTCCAGAAAGCATCAATGTGATCACAGCAGAGTGATCTGCAAAATCACATCTTTATAGACACTGCTGCAAGGTGAGGGACTACGGCTCAGACACCCATCACCTGAACCACCATAAGACCAGACTAACATCAAGCCTCTATTACAGTGGACACCTATATCCACAATTGCCTGCTAGTGCCAATCTATTTCCATACAACCAACCACCATATTACCTCATCTGGTCCCAGAAAGAGGAGAGAGACTTTTATACGTTCACTTCTGGCCTGATTCTTCGAACTGCTTTTCCACTAAACTGATCCCCAGGGAGCAGTGGCCCAAGGGAGTACACCATGACACATCTCATCAGGGCCACTACCATTCCCGTAATAAATAAAGTCTCTTAGCTGAGCAGATGATGGGAGTTGCAATACATAAAGCAACAATAGGCACTATTCTGAGGTATATTACAGAGTAGGCTTCTGCAAATTAGTTGTGCATAGGCAGCAGCAATGATTGTGATGATCCTAATTCGTTAGCATTGAGATCTGACCCAATTTTTTTAAAAAATAATGATGAGAGTTCAATTTCTTAACAGATTTGCACGGTCTTTCCATACAACATCTTTCAAGTGCAACTTTTTAAGTGCACATACAGAATTATACCAGAATGTAATACTTTGGATATAGAATCTACTTTGTCATCACCATCTACTGACCATCATCCATTTTCTCTCCTTTCCAGGTATGTCTTTACTGAATGCAACTGCACCCAACTTTCCAAGAACCTGATAACATCCACATAGCTCATCTTTCCTTCCCAATCCCTGGTATGTCTTTACTGAATGCAACTGCACCCAACTTTCCAAGAACCTGATAACATCCACATAGCTCATCTTTCCTTCCCAATCCCTGGTATGTCTTTACTGAATGCAACTGCACCCAACTTTCCAAGAACCTGATAACATCCACATAGCTCATCTTTCCTTCCCAATCCCTGGTATGTCTTTACTGAATGCAACTGCACCCAACTTTCCACGAACCTGATAACATCCACATAGCTCATCTTTCCTTCCCAATCCCTGGTATGTCTTTACTGAATGCAACTGCACCCAACTTTCCAAGAACCTGATAACATCCACATAGCTCATCTTTCCTTCCCAATCCCTGGTATGTCTTTACTGAACATTAATGTCTTTTTCCCTGATGGATTTATTGAATATTTGTTTATATTGACTATTTCACCCCTGTGTCTGGCCCTACTTTGAGTAGGCCAACTCTAACCTCCTCCCCACTTGGTCACACCTGATTGAGCACATAGTGGTATAAATCTAAGTGCTTAGGTCTTTAGACCTAGGTCTTTCCATACAACATCTTTCAAGTGCAACTTTTTAAGTGCACATACAGAATTATACCAGAATTGGACCGGAAGGGGACCAAAGGTAACTAATGAAATAGTTAATGCAAACAATGATTCAAATTCTCATCTTGCTCTTCCCACTTTCCCTAAACCTCCAAAATTGCTCTTACATACAATCACCCAGCAAGGAAGTGTTCATCTCTCCCTCCATTTTACCCACTCATCTAACCTCCTGTGCAAACCTGTTTAGTGACATAAAACATTTCCTTCCCAAACACACACGGCCTCCTCATGCCCTCTCTTTCTCTCACCTACTGACACTTTCCCTGCTTCTACTTATTGCTGGCGACATCTCTCCAAATCCAGGCCCCCCACAGCAAATCCCCACCATTATTTCCTCCTCTCACTACAAATCCCCCTCTACAAATTTCTGCAATCTCTTAAACCTAAAGAACATTCCCCTGACCCCTGCTCCCTCGGTTCCTCTGACAGGGGCATTATGGAACGCACGCTCTGTTAATAACAAACTGTCTTTCATCCATGACCTCTTCATCTCACACAAACTTTCCCTTCTGGGTATCACAGAAACATGGCTGACACCCTCTGACACTGCCTCCCCTGCTGCACTCTCTTATAGCGGATTTCATTTCACCCACACCCCACGCCCTGGCTGCAAACATGGTGGAGGAGTTGGTCTGCTTCTGTCTGGAAACTGCTCCTACAGCCCAATTCCACCACCACCCTTAACTCTCACTTCATTTGAAGTACACTCTGTTCGCATCTACTCTCCCTCCAACCTG
Organism: Rhinella marina; assembly: GCA_900303285.1. Classification (NCBI taxonomy): domain Eukaryota; kingdom Metazoa; phylum Chordata; class Amphibia; order Anura; family Bufonidae; genus Rhinella; species Rhinella marina. The sequence continues at coordinate 256,115 of ONZH01017498.1, forward strand.
CAAGTAGCTGTCATCTACCGCCCCCCAGGCCCAGCCACCATCTTTCTTGACCATTTTAATACCTGGCTCCTACATTTTCTTTCTGCCGACATTCCCACTATCATCATGGGTGACTTCAACATCCCTATCGACACTTGCAACTCGACCGCCTCCAAACTTCTGGCACTCGCTTCCTCCTTCGGCCTCTCCCAGTGGTCTTCCGCTCCCACCCACAGAGATGGTCATACTCTAGATCTGATCTTTACTCGCCTCTGCTCCTTATCTAACCTTTCTAATTCGCCACTCCCCCTATCTGACCACAACTTACTCACCTTCTCTTCTCTGGTCTCTTCTGCTGCTCCTCTGGTCCACACACTAGCACACCCCTGCAGGAACCTTAAACATCTCGACTTTCACCTACTTTCGGAATCTCTTTCACCTCTCTCCAACATTCATTCCCTCAAAGACCCTGATGTTGCCACCACTCTGTATAACACCACAATAACTACAGCCCTGGACTCTGTTGCCCCCCTCACACTCCACAAATCCCGGAAATTCAACAGACAACCCTGGTACACAGACCTGACCAAGAAACTCAGACAAGCTTCCAGAGCTGCTGAGCGGCAATGGAAGAAATCCCATTCAAAGGATCACTTCACCACATACAAGCAATCCCTGCTCATTTTCAAATCATCACTCTCTGATGCAAAACAGGCCTACTTCTCATCTCTAATATCTTCTCTGTCCCACAACCCCAAACAACTGTTCAACACTTTTAACTCTCTTCTCCGTCCACCGGCGCCCCCACCTTCACCTCTTATCTCAGCAGAGGACTTTGCCACATACTTCATACAAAAGATCGTCAACATCAGAGAAGGCTTCAGTGCACAGTCCCCTCAGCCCCTCTACATAACTGCTCAGTACTCTTCCACCAAAACCTGCTTCTCCACAATTACAGAAGAATACCTTTCCACCCTACTCTCCAGATCACATCTCACCACCTGCGCACTTGACCCAATCCCATCCCACCTCATTCCCAACCTCTCCTCAGTGTTCATCCCAGCCCTAACTCATCTCTTCAACCTATCTCTGACCTCTGGTGTCTTCCCCTCTGGTTTTAAACACGCTACAATTAAACCCATCCTTAAAAAACCCTCACTCGACCCATCTTCTCTGTCCAGCTATCGCCCCATATCACTTCTGCCATATGCCTCAAAGCTACTTGAGCAACATGTCCATTCAGAACTGTCCTCTCACCTCTCCTCCTGCTCACTCTTTGACCAACTACAGTCAGGCTTCCGACCCCACCACTCGACTGAAACTGCCCTTACAAAAGTCACCAACGATCTGCTAGCAGCCAAAACCAAAAAACATTACTCTGTTCTCCTCCTCCTTGACCTGTCCTCTGCCTTTGACACTGTCGACCACTCCCTTCTACTACAAACTCTCTCGTCTCTTGGCATTACTGACCTGGCCCTCTCATGGATTGCATCATACCTCACCGACCGGACATTTAGCGTCTGCCACTCTCACGCCACCTCCTCCTCCCATTCCCTCTCTGTTGGTGTCCCACAAGGCTCAGTCCTAGGTCCCCTGCTCTTCTCTATCTATACCTTTGGCCTGGGACAGCTCATAGAGTCCCATGGTTTTCAGTATCACTTTTATGCTGATGACACACAAATCTACCTCTCTGGTCCAGACATCGCCACCTTACTATCCAGAGTCCCACAATGCCTATCTTCAATATCCTCTTTCTTTTCCTCACGCTTTCTAAAACTTAACATGGATAAAACAGAATTTATCATCTTTCCACCATCTTGCACAGCCCTCCCAACAGACCTATCTATCACCATCAACGACTGCACACTCTCCCCCGTTAAACAGGTCCGCTGCCTTGGAGTGACCTTGGATTCTGCACTCTCCTTCAGACCACACATCCAAGCCCTTTCCACCACCTGCCGCCTCCAACTCAAAAATATCTCCCGTATCCGTGCGTTCCTCAACTATGAGTCTGCCAAAGTACTAATACATGCCCTCATCATCTCCCGCTTAGACTACTGCAACATTCTCCTCTGTGGCCTTCCATCTAGCACCCTAGCCCCCCTCCAATCTATCCTCAACTCTGCTGCCCGACTAATCCACCTCTCACCCGGTTACTCCTCTGCCTCTCCCCTTTGCCAATCCCTTCACTGGCTCCCCATTCCCCAGAGAATTCAGTTTAAAATACTAACAAATACATACAAGGCCGTCCACAACCTGTCCCCTCCCTACATCTCAGAACTACTCTCCCGATACATCCCCACACGTAATCTCCGATCCTCACAAGACCTCCTTCTCTCCTCCACTCTTATCAACTCTTCACACAATCGCCTCCAGGATTTCTCCCGCGCAGCCCCAATACTCTGGAACTCTGTACCCCAACATATCAGACTCTCACCTACAGTGGAATCCTTCAAAAGAAATCTGAAAACCCACCTCTTCAGACAAGCCTACAACCTGTGACCCTGCTGCTGCTACACTGCCATGACCAGCTTTACCCTCACCTACTGTGTCCTCCCATACCGCATAGATTGTAAGCCTTCACGGGCAGGGCCCTCTCTCCTTCTGTACCAGTCTGTAACTTGTTTGTCCTAGAGCAATTGTCTAGACTATGTATGTAAACCCCTTTTAACATGTACAGCGCTGTGGAATGAATGGCGCTTTAATAATAAATAATAATAATAATAATAATATTGGAGCACAATAAATTTAAGGAATTTCTCTACTCTCTAACACAGAGTACAGTCATGGCCAAAAGTTTTGAGAATGGCACAAATATTATATTTTCACATGATCTGCTGCCCTTTGGTTTTTATGTGTGTTTGTCAGATGTTTTTATCACATACAGAAATATAATTGCAATCATATTATGAGTAACAAAAGCTTATATTGACAGTTAGAATGAGTTAATGCAGCAAGTCAATATTTGCAGTGTTGACCCTTCTTCTTCAGGACCTCTGCAATTCTCCCTGGCATGCTCTCAATCAACTTCTGGACCAAATCCTGACTGATAGCAGTCCATTCTTGCACAATCAATGCTTGCATTTTGTCAGAATTTTTAGGTTTTTGTTTGTCCACCTGTCTCTTGATGATTGACCACAAGTTCTCAATGGGATTAAGATCTGGGGAGTTTCCAGGCCATGGACCCAAAATCTCTATGTTTTGTTCCCTGAGCCATTTAGTTATCACCTTTGCTTTATGGCAAGGTGCTCCATCATGCTGAAAAAGGCACTGTTGATCGCCAAACTGCTCTTGGACGGTTGGGAGAAGTTGCTCTCGGAGGACATTCTGGTACCATTCTTTATTCATGGCTGTGTTTTTAGGCAAGACTGTGAGAGAGCCGATTCCCTTGGCTGAGAAGCAACCCCACACATGAATGGTTTCAGGATGCTTTACAGTTGGCATGAGACAAGACTGGTGGTAGCGCTCACCTCGTCTTCTCCGAATAAGCTGTTTTCCAGATGTCCCAAACAATCGAAAAGGGGATTCATCAGAGAAAATGACTTTACCCCAGTACTCAGCAGTCCACTCCCTATACCTTTTGCAGAATATCAGTCTGTCCCTGATGTTTTTTCTGGAGAGAAGTGGCTTCTTTGCTGCCTTGCTCCAAGAGTCTCCGCCTCACAGTGCGTGCAGATGCACTCACACCTGCCTGCTGCCATTCCTGAGCAAGCTCTGCACTGCTGGTAGCCCGATCCCGCAGCTGAAACACTTTTAAGAGACGGTCCTGGCGCTTGCTGGTCTTTCTTGGGCGCCCTGGAGCCTTTTTGGCAACAATGGAACCTCTCTCCTTGAAGTTCTTGATGATGCGATAGATTGTTGACTGAGGTGCAATCTTTCTAGCTGCGATACTCTTCCCTGTTAGGCCATTTTTGTGCAGTGCAATGATGACTACACGTGTTTCTTTAGAGATAACCATGGTTAACAGAAGAGAAACAATGATGCCAAGCACTAGCCTCCTTTTAAAGTGTCCAGTGGTGTCATTCTTACTTAATCATGACAGATTGATCTCCAGCCCTGTCCTCATCAACACCCACACCTGTGTTAATGGAGCAATCACTGAAACGATGTTAGCTGGTCCTTTTAAGGCAGGGCTACAATGATGTTGAAATGTGTTTTGGGGGATAAAGTTCATTTTCTAGGCAAATATTGACTTTGCAAGTAATTGTTGTTAAGCTGATCACCCTTTATAACATTCCGGAGTATATGCAAATTGCCATTAATAAAACTGAAGCAGTAGACTTTGTAAAAATTAATATTTGTATCATTCTCAAAACTTTTGGCCATGACTGTATAAAGAGCATCTGTGATAAAAAATATATTTTGTTTGTAGCACCATCTAGTGGCCAAATTGTATAATGACATGAAAGAGCAAACAAACCCTGTGCACAGGGAAAACAATTGCCAAATGTATTATTTCCTTCTTTATTATATAAAAAATATGATATTTCATATAAAGGCATCAACACATTGTACAGGCGTGATATCTAAATATATAGAAAAAAAACCTAAATGTCAAATCACTGGGAGTCAATCAGGGATGGGCTGGTGTCACGAGTGGGCTTGCGTCTGGTATCAGACGTTCTGCGCGGCTTTCTAAAGTGACATAATTTGACTTGCTTTTCCCTTGGTTTGGTTGCTGTTTACCACACCCCTTCCCCTCAGCTGTTGACGCTGTGGTAATTATCTTTCTCCTATTTACCCCTTCCTCTCCCAGTATCCCTTGCGGTTTATACTTTCTGCCTTCTTAGTAGTGTGTGGTGTGGAACGGGTTTACTCTTTCTTGTCACTAGCTGCAGGGTTTTCTAGGGTGCATTTATTATTAGGTTCCTGTGTATGAACTTTCCTACAACCCTGGTTTGTTCATACTGGTAGTCAGTCAGGGCCTAATTTCAGGGTTCCCTGCAGGAGGTGACAGTTTCCCTGGTTTTGGTCTTTTCACTTCCCTCGTATGCTCGCTGTGGCTATTCCTCCCACACCAGAGCGTGACAGCTGGGAACTTAAAGTGGTCCTGTAAAAAAAATCTAAAAGTGACCCTGTGTTGTAGGCAAGTCCATATTGACAGAGGGCAGAGCAACACAAGTAGGCAGAGACAAGTAGGTCAGAGCAGAGGTGCAGTGCGCCCTTCTTCACTTTTAGGGCTCCATTCTGGATATAGCTGCGGGTCCCAGCGGTGGGACCCCGTCTCGATAAGACTATAGGGGCATATCCTAGTGATACGTCCCCATTTTCCATCATGAGACAACCCCTTTAAGGAGGGGGACTTGCCCTGATGCCCCTAGCATTAACTTATGCTGAGAGCATGCGATCGTTATGTACGTGGCCAGCGGCCATGAAGAGGCATATCACACAGCTTAATTTCAACTTTACAATTTCAACCATTAGTCATTAGACCCCTAACCCCTGACGAAGCTACAGCTAGTGGTGAAACATGTCGGATGGCTAATGTGCCCAATATTTTAGGCTAACTGGCTATAATGTTCGAGTGTATGTGAATGTATATATGTGGCGATCAGGGTGAGCGCTTCTCAGGCAGGGACAGATGGCAGTATTCCAATGTGTGAATGCACTAGGGTAAGCGCTATTTAGGCAGGGAGAGACCGCAGCAACTGCATGAATGAGTACTTTGGAGTAAATATCTGCATTGAACATAGTGATTAAAGCCTCCTTAGGCTACTTTCACACTAGCGTTTTAAAATTCCGGTATTGAGTTCCATCATAGGGGCTCAATACCGGAATAAAACGCTTCAGTTTTGTCCCCATTCATTGTCAATGGGGACAAAACTGAACTGAAGACAACGGAATGCTCCTGAAAGCATTCCGTTCCGTCTTCAGACCGGAGAACAAACCGCAGCATGCTGCGGTTTGCTCTCTGGTCCAGGCATCCGCACCAAGACGGATCCGGAATGACCCCCAATGCAAGTCAATGGGGGTGGATCCGTCTGGTGTGACCATAATGGTAACCGGATCCGCCCTCCATTGACTTTCAATGGAGTCCATTACGGATCCGGGTACACATAGACACATACAGACACATACAGACACATACAGACACAGACATACACATAAACATACACACACATATAGACATACAAACACACATACATACTTACATGCTCCCCGGCAGGTCTTCGGAGCGTCAGAGGGACAGGACGGCTCACACAGGTCACGATTCCCCACAGCGCCCTCTGCTGGGCGCCTGGTGGAATCGTCATGATGGAATCGTCATGTCACTGTGTGACATGTGTGGGGCCGGAGCGCGGTTCCGGCTCCACACATGTCACTGCGGCAGGCCTGATCCGGCAGCACCCTTCACCTGCCGGATCAGGCCTGCCGCCAGTGTGAAAGTAGCCTTAGATGACTGACTAGTGAGTGGTAATTACAATTGCCTGTGAGATCTAGAGAGAGAGACAGATTGTACCCTCTTTAGTGAGTAAGCAAATACAATTATATCAGGGCAAAAAACATTCCTATCAATAGCGGTTTATTGCTAATGTGAACTATATGAAGTGAATACAGCTTCACAAGTTGATTTTCGACCCGAAGCGGTCTAATCCCCTCCTGTAACCTGATAACCAAACACTGATAGTCACTGGTGATTAGTTCGTATTGTTCCACACCATATAAACCTTATTGCAGGAAGATCCCCATCTCTTGAGGGACAAACACTTGTAAAGTGATGTAGATATTATTGGCTACACAAATTGCCAACCTGTAGGGAACCTCTGCTCATACAGGGATATATGGATCCCCTCAGTGTATAAATACAAACAAATAGATAGTTGGCAAAAATGAGCAGCCATGCAGGCATGGTCCCTTTACTCTAATCTATAACATCAGAGAAGGCTAATTTCAAGACAGTTTCCGCATAGAAAGAGTGAAGCTTTCTCCTGTGATAGAGAATACGACTTTCTCCAGTGCTCTTATCAACATACATTAATAAATAAAATCAATATAAAAATAAAACACACTAGCCAGTTGATAGTTTTAGAACACTTCTCTTTATTGTTTATTCTTAAGCAAAAAAAATAAATAAAAGTTATATTTTAATTATAGGATCGGATATTGAGGGTTCCTAGTGGGATTTTTTTTGTCATCCATAATACAGATGACATTGGCTTAATTGATCTCCCAATGTCTCTTCAGTCATGGGCTGCATCTCTTACATTTTCTTGCAACAAGGCGTCCAAAGCAGTAAAGCAGCTGGAAACCCATTGACGACCTCTTCACCTTGCTTCACAAGTGAGATAAAGTTTTGGTGCTGGTGTGAAGTGTGTTTTTTTTCATCCAACAATAGTGTTGCGCCTTTGTACTAAAAATGTTCGACGTCTCTTCTCTCCATAGAATATTTTCCCTGAAGCATCATGGAACATCCAGGTGGTCCGAGGAAAACAATACAGTATGCAGGATCTTTTGGGCAGCAGCAGCTTCCTTTGTGGTGTCCATGAACATCATTCTTGTTTAGCATTATTCTAATAGACACAGGTTTTTTTTTTGTTTTTTTTTTGCAGAGTCTTCTATATGTAGATCTTTGCTGTTCCCTTTAAATGGCATCTGTCCGCAGATTTGTACTAATTGTCTTATGTTCACAGGTGTCCACATTGGTAAAAAAAAATGATGAGCCTCCAAGAGCAATGGAAGCATTGCTATTACACCTATCTGCACTTTGATTGACATGGCCAGGCAGAGTAAACATCATCACCTCTGGCCCTGTCAATGAGAGTGCAGAGGGTATGCCAGTTGTAGAGAGAGCAGAGCCTCTAGGTGTAATGGCAACGCCCCCATTGCTCCTAAAAACATCATTTTTCTAAGAAATACAGGCACATATGAACATGGGACCAACACAGATGTCTTCAGCTGCCGAGTGCACATGTAACAGGTTAGCCAGTGTCATAGGTACAAATCTGCTGACAGATGTTCTTTAACTATTAGAGAAGTATTGGGAATGTGAGAAAGTGTTATCGAAAAACGACATACTGCTTGAATCAAGATTTTATGCTAAACATATTTTTAAAACATTTTTGGTGATGTTATATTTAATTTTCCATTATCACTATCTATATTTAAAAAAAAAAAATCAAAACATAAAATCCTGCAGTTTTCACACTAAGCCTAATAATAGGTGTTACATATTGGTCTTTTCAGATCAATTATCAGCAGTCATCTCATCACAGTATTAAAATAACAAATGGTGTAAAGCTTATCTCTAAAGGCTGTTAACAACAAGAACAGCTCAGGCAAGATGGCAGCTCCCATAGGCTTGTTCAGAAAATAGTATAACAAAATCTACAGTTAGAAAATAAAAACAAATTAGGAGAAACAGGATATGTTTCATTATCTGGTTTTAAGTGGCAGAAAAAAACTAAACTTGACAGTTTCCCTTTAACTCAAGGTTTTCTTACCCTTTAGCTTTTCACTGTTAACGTGTTCAATAAAAGGCACGAAGTGTACAAATGTTGGGGCATTATTAGTTTAGCTAGATTGAGTTTGTCTATAACTGTGACTTCCAAAAGGTTCACTTTCTTTTTGTCCTAACTGTAATGAAGAAGTGAAAATTCAATATGTCATTTTCTCCTTAATGTTAGGCTGGGTTCACATCTTGTTTTTGTCTGTTACAGATGTGAATTCTATTGTCCCTTTTCATTGATAACTTTGATTATAAAATACTAGCCAAACTACTGGCAACCAGATTAAATAAATGTATCCTTAAAATTATATAGGCTTCATGACTGATTAGTCTACCACTGAAAATATCAGGTGCATTGAGGTAGTCACTCAGGTACTACCTGGCATCCCTCAATGTTGAGTGGCCTTATTTTTTTTGCTACCTTAACGTGCTTTGACTTTGAGACATCATTTATTAAATTGGTTTCTATCCTGTATAAATGCCCCAGATCTAATATTTCTGTTAGTGGGATTTACACTCCATACTTTGACTTAGGCAGTGGTACACGGCAGGGATGCCCTCTCTCTCCTCTACTATTTGCCTTGGCTATAGAGCCACTTGACATTGGCCTTAGACAAGACTGCTGTATCAGGGTATCAGGATGGGGGATAGGGAGGATATAGTTGGTTTATATGCTGATGATTTTATATTGTTTATGTCCCGGGTGAATGACACTCTTCCTCGCGCCATGGATCTTATCAATGCCTTTGGTCAATGCTAGAGATGAGCAAATTTTTGAAAAATTCAATTTGGCTGCTTCACTGAAGTTCGAAAGGAAATTCGATTCATTATAAATTAATTTGTCATGAATCGTTATAAATCAGGTATACCCAGAATTAGAGATGAGCGAATCATCCATAATTCGCTTCACCAAATATTCGCCGAATTTCTGACAAGATTTGTACTTAAACAAATTTATTCGGTCGAATCTACGTTAAAAAAAACAATTGTTGTTTTTCGAACATTCCTGCACAAATTACGAACGTACATTCAGCGTAGATAAAAGTACGCAATTCGTAAGGATTAGCGTACAAAAGTACGCCTAAGCGTACAAAAGCCTTAGGCGCAACTGTTACTTTTCTGCAGAATGGGGGGAGTCCTGACAGCCATGCCCATCTGGGTGAGAATCAAACGGGGGCAATACAAAACAACCAAACATAAAAAGTGCCAACTAGCTCCATTACATCACCCAGTCCTCCTTGCTGGAACTGCTGCTAAACGTCATCAGAGGACGCTCCTGGCTCTTGTAGGCCACGCTCGCTGCCGTAGTAGCACTCCAGTGCCCTCTTCTTCCGGAATTTGGACTTGACCGGGTCCAGGTGGTGGTGACGCTTGCGAGCACTGCAGCCATTTGCGCTTTTCCGAATCCTCCTGCCGGGACAGCAGAGGTAAAGACTTACAGCTGCAGCGGTTCTGGCAAGGTTGCATCCAGGGAAGTAGCCCCAGCTTCCCTGGCTGCTGCTGGCTTCATCTTCCACAGCAGCTGGTATTGGTGGATGACCGTGGATTGGAACGTAAACGATGTTGTCATCAGCTGACCCAGCTGAAAGGACTGTGGTGGTGGTGGTGCTGGCAGTCCAGGAATCAGAGGCTCCGGCTATGGCTGTAGCTTTTCCCTGAACCGGAGGACGCCATCTGGGGACTCCTGAAGGCAGCGCAAGCATCCTGGACCTGGTGGATCATCCGGCCACACTTCAGGTTCTGTTGTAGGTACCAGCGACTTTGAAAGGAGGGTAACTCCGGGCTCAAAGGGGCCTTTCAGGGACCCCATGGGGGTATACTCCACCAGATCCCCCACATACAGGCTGTGCTGAGGTTGTGGCAGGTACGGCTGTTTCACCGACCTGCGGCCCACAAAATACTCCTTTCCATCCTCATCGTCTGCCAGGAAGCCAGACCCTCTCTCTACGGAAAACAACCAGGACCATTCCCTTTCGGCGTTCCAATGCAGGATCTCCCGGCCTAGGATGGTCCAGTACCTGGATGACCCAGTCCTCCACAGCATTTTTATAGTCCCCGAGGGTCTGCACATGAGCCGTCACCGATGGTGGCACAATCGGGTTCTGCCTTATGGAAGGTGTTGTCATGGATCTCCTCCTGGGCGGTTAAGTGGACGCTCCAGCCGCCTCCGCCGCACGAGCCACAGCAGACGCTCCAGCCGCACCAGCCACAGCAGACAAACCAGCCGCCTCACGCCGAACTGCATCACGATGCGATACAATCTCATCAGCCGGTACAGAAAACAAGGGCACTGAACCCCATGGGGTTCTCTTGATTTGAGACTGTGACACCCTGATGTCTGGAGCAGGCGGTGGTTCAGGGAACTTGTCCCCAAAGGCCATCTGGTTCCAGTTGGGACGCAGCTCTTTAGCCATGCTTGCTACTTGCTCAGTGTTCAGCGCTGGTCTAAACTGGTTCAGAGGAGGGTGGAGTACTGAGGGAGGAGTCTTCACTTCCTATACGTGCAAATAGTCAGATCCCGGTGGGCCAGGCTGTTTTTTCCAGTTGGGGGGACGTATCTTCACTTTCCCGCTCTAGCGGGGGCGTATCCTCATTTTTCCGCCTCAAGCACAATGCGTACATTTCGTACGTTTCATACGTATCATACGTATCGTTAGCGTGCAAAATTTAGCGAAGATTTACGAATAATACGAAAATTGGGATTCGCTTCGGAGCACAAAATTTCTAAGATTCGATACGAATCTACAAAGCGGAGAATAGATTCGCTCATCTCTATCCAGAATGAATTAGCTAGGATGATTTTTGTTCCACTGTACACTTACGTACAGGGCGATGTATCACACCTGCCTGTAATACGGGCACTCAGTAACTCTGCAGCTAACAGAATGGGTTAGCTAGGATGATTTTAGCTATGATGAATCTTGGTGCACTGCACAGTTATGTATAGTACAGACCAAAAGTTTGGACCCACCTTCTCATTCAAAGAGTTTTCTTTATTGTACCTGGCCTCCATAGTCACCAGACCTGAACCCAATCCAGATGGTTTGGGGTGAGCTGAACCGCAGAGTGAAGGCAAAAGGGCCAACAAGTGCTAAGCATCTCTGGGAACTCCTTCAAGACTGTTGAAGATTTCAGGTGACTACCTCTTGAAGCTCATCAATAGAAAGCCAAGAGTGTGCAAAGCAGTAATCAAAGCAAAAGGTGGCTACTTTGAAGAACCTAGAATATAAGACATATTTTCAGTTGTTTCACACTTTTTTGTTAAGTATATAATTCCACATGTGTTAATTCATAGTTTTGATGCCTTCAGTGTGAATCTACAATTTTCATAGTCATGAAAATACAGAATGAGAAGGTGTCAAGCCTCTCTCTGAAGACGGGAGCGCTCCCGTCTTCAGAGAGAGGCTTGACGCGCATTGTGCCTTGTGCGCATGCGTGGCTCTCCACTTTGTACACAGCGCGCCTTTTCTCTTAAATATACGCTGATTCCACATGGCCGGAGCGTGCCTTCCTGAGAGCGGACGCTCCGTACACTCCAGTGCTGCTATCCTATGCTCCTATGTTTTCTCTCTTCAGCACGGCACCAGGTAGCATATGTTTGGTCCTTTTAATTACAATTTTCAACTATTGAGTGAGGTTTTCTCTGTTATTATATCTTATGTAAATCTATATAGAAATATAATTCCCGACGACCTGCCTACTAACATGAAGATATGACACTATCTCCCACCACACTATATATTATATATAAGTTATGATATGATGCTCCCTTTGATTACAGCTACCGTTGGTAATATATAGTATGGTCAGGATACCTAGGGTATGTGGATACTCCTGAGAATTGTATATATTGTATATATTATATATATTATAAATTGTATGTATTATTACAAGATTGTAGATATCACTATAGTGTGTATACTTACCCGTTACTTACCTTAACCTTCCCAGATATTTTTTAGTCGCTTGGATTGTCTGACGTTTATTGAGGAAACCTTGGGTGGCGGTTATTATTATGCCATATACTTGTTTATACATCTGGGGCACCATCCAAATTGGGGTAATGAACCAATCTGGTGGTTGTTGGTATATAGTTGTTCGAAAAGTTTGTATATGGTATATTTATATGCACATAAAGTATATATAAATACAATGTAGAATGTAATAGAGAATAACTCGTGTACTACTTTCACTGTGAGAAATGTTTGTAGTAAATGATATATATATATATATAAATATAAGATTTGACATTATTTTAGAACTTACATATTTATTAACTGAAAACCTACATATTAAATTAGAGTATTTAGGTATAAAATAGGTATAGGAAATACAATATAATAAAATATAAATGGAAATAAAAGTATACTTCGAAGTACTCGTATGGATCCTGTATTATGATATCGATACGTATTATATTGGTAAAAAGAGATGTTTCAAATTATAGTGGGACTAAAGAGGATAATAAAAAATGAAGAAGATGATATAAAATGAAATTAGTAGTAAAAATAAAAATAAAAAAAATGATAAAAATGGTAATAGCGGCAGTCAGATAAATAATATTGATGATAATCTTGGTATTTGAGTCTTCCTGTGGTAGGTACAAAAAATGTATAAAATATGAGTAAGCAGTACTAGTCTGTTTGTAATGTCCCTCAGGACGTGTACATTACCCACTCTTGGTTTCTTATGATGCTGTTGACGGGCGTTTTCCTCCTCGATGCTTCATCCACGAGAGAACGCTGATCTCCACGTGGGCGTTCACAGTGTTTGAGCGCTGAAAGTGTTTGTATGTCCGTGGGTGATGGAAGCGCTGAATTCCCGTTGGTGTCCTGTGTTAGGCAGGTAATAGGGAGCGCTGAATACTTGTATTCTCAGGAGGTATCCTTTGTAGGGAGAGGAAAATATCCGATAGATGTTAAGAAATGTTGCCACGATCTTCCAGAAATGTTGTATATATATATAAAGGCAACGCTGACGTCCCGTTCAGAATGAACCAGTTTAGTCCCTCAAAGATATGTTGGAATAATTATCCGTGCCAGACTGTGGGTCTCTTAAATCACCAAACACGCTTCAGAGTCTTACTAAAAATGCCCCTTCCTCAGTGGTCTTTAGACCCATGTGGAACTGGCAGCTTTATGTAGTCTGTGAATCCTCTAAACTCTGGGCTGGATTGTCTGGATCCATAGTCTGGATTTTGTTATAATTATTTACAATTTGTGCCACATATGCATCATCTCCGTATTCCTCCATACATAATAGAATAGACATTAAAAATGAAATAAAATGAAGTAAAAATAGATTGGGGGGTTCCTAATAAAGGTTGTAATAAATATATAATAATGAACATAGCTATAGTTGACATGTAAATGACTATATGTGGAATGGGAAATTCTTGACAGTTCAATCTTCCTTTACATATTCTATGATATTTGATCATATTTTGTATCGTGAATGTGATCTTATGCGTTTTGTGCCCACTCCTATGTCATGTATTTCTCTTTGTTGTTGTGTTATATTGTTTGTTGTTCTTTTTGAGTGTGTTATTTGCACTTAGCGTCCTCCCTTGTTTTCTATGGTAATACTCTTGTATGTGCTTACTGATTGTTTTTTGTTTTTGTTTTGTTTTTTATTTGTATTCTGTTTTTTTTGCAGGTGAAGTTTTGCAGGTGAGTAAGTATCATATTTGATATATGTTTATCTATTTTTATTTTCCCTACATCTTTTTCTTTGATGTTTTTGATGTTTTTTTAGAAAGTATTTTAGATTTTATTTTCTTCTTTTTAGGTTCTATTTGAATATCAGAAAAAGAATTTAACTATATAATCTCGACAAACCAACACCTTCCAATTTTCTATTGCCTACCAAAGGTACATAAAAACCCAATACATCCACCGGGCAGACCGATCATCTCAGGTATTGATTCAATCACCTCAAACTTATCACAATACATCGACCATATTTTACAACCTACAGTAAAAGAGATTCCATCTTACATAAAGGATACAACAGACATAATCTCCAAAATAGAACAAATAAAATTCCAACCACACTGGACAATTGGAACCATAGACATTAACTCCCTAACATGACTTGGGTATAGAAGCCATCACAAAACATCTTTCCAACCATAGTGCAATCCCTGACAAACAAATTCAATTCATTATAAAAGGTATAGAATTCATTTTGACACACAACTACTTTTGGTTCAACACAGAATTTTACATCCAGCTACAAGGGACCGCCATGGGGACCAGATTCGCCCCCAGTTATGCAAATATATTCATGGCACAATGGGAGGAGGATGTCATACGCCCGGAACTGGGGGTGAACCTAGTCCTCTGGCGAAGATATGTAGATGACATTATATTTATATGGAAAAATTCTAAGGAAGAACTATCCAAGTTTCTGAACAATCTAAACATAAATAACTACAATCTCACATTCACCACCAAAACATACGATACACAAATAGAATTTTTGGACCTTTGTATCAAAACACAAGGGGAAAGACTGATATGCAGCACATGTCAGAAAAACGTCATGAAGAACGGGTACATACTGTTCACAAGTTGTCATCTTACTAGATGGCTTCTCAACGTCCCAACAAGTCAATACAGACGCATAAAAAGAAACTGTTCCGAACAAAAACAATTTGAAGAAGAAGCAATTAGATTAAGTGAACAATTCACAAAGAAAAAATATCCCAAACACGTATTGGAAACATCATTACTAGAGATGAGCGAGCATACTCGTCCGAGCTTGGTGCTCGTTCGAGTATTAG